>CAWVOI010000005.1:600000-759896 GCA_963930915.1 Forcipomyia taiwana
TCTGGTTTCTTGCACCACCAAACATTCCAGTTTTTGGATATGATATTGCCTGGGTTTGATCAATTCTCTTTGTCTCAATTTGGTTTTGATCAAGAGATAATTCTATTTGAACATTGGACGGCTGATAAATAACTGCTGCTGCGTGTCCTGAACGGCCTGATGTTAGTGGTTTTCCTTCTTCCCAAGTATCTGTCAGGGGGTCATACACTTCAACTATTGTAAGAAAATTCGTCCCATCGTAGCCACCCATTGCAAACAGCTTGTTGTCTATTGCAGTTACGGTTAGAGCACTCCTCGCAACTTTTATAGGCGCCACAAATGTCCATTTTAAACTATCTGTGTCTAATTTTTCTACAGATGCAAGTTGTTTTTTTCCGTCGAACCCTCCAACAACATAAATATTCTTTCCAATAGTAGCAACACCTTTGAATGAGCCAGAAAAAAATAATGTTAGTTTAGAATGCTCTGACTTGGAATCCTAATTCAATTGATTACATGTATATATTAATGATAATGTGTAGAGCTTCTAAAAATTGGGCTCTCAAAAGGCTAAAACTTTCATATGTTTTCAAGTCTAATTTCAAGGCCAAATTGAATAAATTAATTATGTAAGCGTCAAGAAATGTCTTTTTTGTTACGAGATATTCAAAAGTCCTCAGGCCATTTTTCAAAGCAAAATCTGGCCAACTGATTATTTTCATTTGAAAAAAAAAATAATGCCCATGTCATACTTTTGCTTCCCATCATGATCCCGAAAGTGAAAAGTAACGGAAATGGGGGTGAATAAGTGAAAACACGACTTTCAATAGCAAACCCAAGGATAATAGTCATATTACATTGAAATCAGCAAAAATTTTCGTTACAGTAAAGGTAGATTCACATACTTTGACAAAACTGCTTTGGACAAAATTTCCAACCAGCTCAAGGAGTGGTTAAAAGTAGTCACGAATTTTATGGGGTAACTTTCCGACGGTTGATCTCAGCTCCCAGGGCACGTAGAAAGACGAATGATGGCTCTATAGAGAAGGGTCATTTTGATAGGCCCCCAGGGGAACTCCCAAAGCTCCGAAACGCCTTAAAACCTACATATGACCAAACTATAGCTCGTGCATCCTTTGAAGAGTGTGCGCAATTTTTAAGCCATCATTCGTCTTTCTACGTGCCCTGGGAGCTGAGATCAATGGACAGAAAGTTGCCCCATAAAATTCTTGACTTCTCTTAAGTGGTTTAGGAAAACAAGAAAGTAAAATTAAAATACACCGAAAATAAATTTAATGAGTTCTATCGACTTTATTATTACACTGTATGAACACCAATCTGCCTAGCTCCTGAAACCAACTTTTTTCAGTAATTGGGGGTCCCTGATCACGAAAATCCAGTCCGTTTAAAAAAAATGTTTAGTTTTTGAGATATAGCCCCCCTCTATCTCCTTTGGGGGGAGCGGTTCTTGCCAACTTTGAACGATCATAGCGACGTCAGTTCATGGCCGATTCCTATAATCTTTTTTTATTTTGTAGGCAATATCCTGAAGTTTCAAAATGTTCTCAGCACCAGTGCTCTCAGACACTGGGAAATGGGCTCAAATTGGCAAAAAGTCGAAAACTTTTTCCCAATTTTTAACATTTTGCCGATTTTGACCTAGTTACATTTTTTTTTTTTGAACCCTCAAAGTAATGCATTTTTTAACTTCAGTTCATTATCTTTTAAATAAAAAAAATCAGGGGAATCGGTTGTACTTTGGCCAGGGTGAATGTGAATCCCAAGGCACCCTATGACATGAATTCAAATATTGCAGGAACAATTCGCGAATTTTTCTATTTCCTCATTTAGGGCTTCCCGGAGGCTGAAAATGATTCTAAATCATTCTCCTGCTTCCCAAAACATTACCCCAGTACTTTGAATGACTCGAATCGGTCCAGAAATAGCTGATTTAGGTCATTTTCTCCTTTTTTCATTCAAAAGGTTCTAAAGGGTCAGAAACTGAACGCACAGACATGATTGAGGGCTTTTTGGATTCGTAATTAAATTTCAAAGGGCGTAACGGAGCCCTTTTTTCGATTTTTGGCCCACAAGTGAAGTTGTGAGCCTTTTTTCGGAAGGGTCGACAATGGAGGCTTCTGTTCTTATTTTATATAATTTTCACAGACTGAAAATCGAAAAAAAGCTCCGTTACGCCCTTTGAAATTTAATTACGAATCCAAAAAGCCCTCAATCATGTCTGTGCGTTCAGTTTCTGACCCTTTAGAACCTTTTGAATGAATGCATTTCTATTGGCGACAGGTTGGCGACTGGCAGGAGAAAATGACCTAAATCAGCTATTTCTGGACCGATTTGAGTCATTCAAAGTACTGGGGTAATGTTTTGGGAAGCAGGAGAATGATTTAGAATCATTTTCAGCCTCCGGGAAGCCCTAATGAGGAAATAGAAAAATTCGGGAATTGTTCCTGCAAAATTTGAATTCATGTCATAGGGTGCCTTGGGATTCACTTTCACCCTGGCCTTAACCAAGTTATGGTCTTCCAAAGTCAAGATTCCGTCGCGAGGTTTCAGGAAAATGGTACTACTTCGAAAAGTTTCGCTGCCTAGCTCGAATCACGAAAATCTAGTTCGTTTTAAAAACGAATGTTTAGTTTTTGAGATATAGGGGGGAAGAGGTGGGGGGAGCGGACTTTTTATCGCGGAAAAAGCAAAGTTGAATTTGACAACTGGTCCCGGGTGATGAAAACTACATTTCTCGATCTCTCTTGCTTCTCGAATTATAAAGATTCATATAGGGGACATGCCCTAAACTCTTTCTAATAATAGGCAATAATACATAATAAAAAAGTACCTGCTCCACTTCGAGAAAAATGCATGGAAGTTATATTTGACCATTCGTTTCTTTCAGGATGATACCTTTCTATGCTTGAAAGTCTATGTTTTCCGTCAAAACCACCTATAGCATACAAAAATCTGAAATATATGGTATATGGTCATTTGCCGAATTTTATATGGGGAAAAATATCTGTTAAATTAGATTGTACTGGGTATAGTTTCTGTTCGAACGCAAACATACGAATTAAATTTAGACGAATACGCATGTGAACGAATAATTTGGACAATATATTCTTTCATATTGTGTAAAACATTCGAATGTCCTATATAAAAAACATTCAAATGTTTTAAACCATACAAAAAACATTAAATTTTTTCTCATATTACAAAAAATTCGAATGTTTCTTATGTGGAAAAAATAAACATTCGAATGTATTTGAGTGATTTCTAGGGCCACCAAAAGTCAATTAAGTCAACGTCAATGTTTATAAGGTAACTTTTTTATGAAAAACCCAAATCTGCAAGAAATTTTAAATAAGGACCCCCCTTTGCGAAGTTATTAGGTCAACTAAAAGCCAACTCACACGCGTTAGGTCAATTTGTTATTTTTAAGTCAATAAAGTCAATTTTTGTCGGTTTTCAGGTCGAAAAATTTTGGCCAACGTAAAAATTTCTTTGATAAAAGAGTTAGTTGAAATCGAGCAAAACTACAAGCAATTATGAAGTTTGACCACAAAATTAGAAGATGCTGCATGCACAGTTTCGGACGCAGTCCGAAATATTGATTTCGGAGAAGATCTCAGTGAAATTGAACCATATCTGGCCAAGAGACTTGAGCAAAACGAGCTTTTTACCATTGCCAACTGAAGCCGAGAGAAAGTATCTCCTGCAACATATGCCCTACTTCAAAAATGTTAGGTCTCTTCAGCTGGAGTGGAGCGCAGCTTTTCCATGCAGGGAAAATTACTGGCCAAAGGCAAAAACTTCAAGGCTGAGAACGTAAAAATGTATTTAATTTTGCACTTCAATTCATTCAAGCAAGTTAACAATAACAACACTTTTGTTAGGTCAACTTAAAAAAGTTTTTAGGTCAACTTTTGGGTTTTATTTGTCAATTTTTTAGTTGCCCTAGTAATTTCAAACAAATTGAAACTTTTGAACTTTTGAGCGATTTTTTTTTTTTTTTCGAAGGTCGATGGTGAAAGTCCATATTTCACCATACAAAATTTTTTCGATTTTCGAGTTTTGTATTTTTAAGTGCATTTTCATCAACTTTGAAAAAAATGCACTTATGTGTCCGATATGTCTGTCCGTCCGTCTGAGTCGCAAAGAGAGAGCAAAGAGTCGCTGGAGATCTACAGTTTTTTGCATGTTGTCATGTATGGTCTGGTGGGTGGTGAAACTACTTTGTTTTTTCCGAAAAACTGCCTCGGGGGTAGTTAAGGGGGTTTTCCCGTTGTATGAAAGTTCCATATACTTCGTCCGATTGAGCTGAATTTTGGATATGTTATACATCATGTCAAATCTAGCAAATCATAGAACATATGTTTGCCCCTATCACTTAAGGGGGTGGAGTGAGAGGCCTTGGAAGGGGGGAAAATTTAGTTGCTCCGATTGAGCTGAAATTCAGAATGGTCATGTAAAATGACAAAATAACCAACTTTTGTTTCGGGTCATGGTCTCAAAAATGTAAAGTAACAGACTCTGGGGGTCAATAAGTGGCCACCCAAGACTTCCCCTGGCGAACAGAAGGGAAAAATTTCAAATTCAACCGATTAAGCTGAAACTTTGGCAACTGTTAGATGGTATTAAATCCAGCAAAAACAGTTGCACAGTGAGTCTGTATGACCTAAGGGTGTGGAGCTGAAGGCTCCCAAAGTTAGTATGAGGCGAAAATTTTGTAACTCCAATTGAGCTGCAACTTGGGTAAATATGAGATAAAATTTAACTAAGCAAAATATCCTTCTGCATTAAGGCTCTATAACCTCGAACTTCTCGAACCTCTATAACCTTGGGATCAAATTATGGGGCCCAATAAGTTTCTTCAGTGATGGAATTTGGGACAAAATATTTTCTCTTTGACTTAACTTTTGCAACATAGCGAATTGAAAATGCACTCAAGTGCGTTCGTCCCCGACTAAGCTTTAAACATGTTATCAGCTAAAAACCTTCAAAACCCAACCAGTGACGTTAAATATAAACGTTTATGAAGAAAATTTTGTAATGCACCCCTTTGTTCGTACTCAAATATGTACTTAAAGGGGTGACTTGAGGCTAAATTAAGCATTTTCGGGAACGCCTAGCTCAGGCTTCGGAAGACTTAGGGGCTCAACGTAAGTTTTAACTCAATTAAAGAGCAACAGATCAAAAGTTGTTTCAGTCTTCCATCTGATTTCTTAGCAGAAAAATGTATTTTCCTGTGGAGGCCTATCAAGGGATTTTTGCACTTATTCAATTTGACACATGAAGGGCTCAACATAAACCTTCACAGAAAAATAAATTTCTCAACTTAGAAACCAGATAGAAAACTTAAACAAATTTCAATCTGTTATTCTTAAATTAAAAAAAAAAAAGATGAGACCCCTAAGTCTTCCGAAGCCTGAGCTAGGCGTTCCTGAAAATGCTTAATTTAGCCCCAAATCACCCCTTTAAGTGCATATTTGAGTACAAACAAAGGAGTCCATTACAAAATTTCGTTCAAAACGTTTAAATTTAACGTTACTGGTTGGGTTTTGAAAATTTTTAGCTGAAAAAATACAAAACTCAAAAATCGAAATATTTTTGTATGGAGAAATATGAACTTTCACCCTTCATATTCCCATATCTCAAAAAGAAAGATTTGAAAATTCATGAATTTTTGTGTGAACGTTTGTCCTCAAATAAGACACAAAATTACAAATTTTGAGATTTTTCGAAAAATACCCTTTTTAGATATTCAAAAAATTAATATTGTTTATGAAATATGTATATGAAAATATATTTTGGATAAATTATTTTTTACCCTCAGTTTATTTGGAATTTTATGCAGTTTTTAACAAGTGGTCACTCATTGAAATCGGGAAAAAATGCAAATGTATGGGCAAAAAACAAATTTTTGATAATTTCGCATTTTCAAGATGACCTCAAGGGCAGCCATGATAGAATTTAAAAAAACTAAAAACGCAACAAATTTTTGTTTTCAAATCTGAACAAATGTGCCAAGTTTTATTTAAATCCAAAATCCAAACGTTGTTTGAAATTATCCGGCTCGCAAAATATTGTAGAAAGAATACTTTTCGCGGCATCAGGGTAAATCTTTTTACACCCACTATTTTGCAACCAGGCATCGCCAGTTGCCAACTTGGTATTAAAAGACGAGTCATTTGATGTAGATTCCAACGATATCACATTTAATGGGAAGCGTTCAACTATTTATTTAAAAAACTGAATATTCGCTGAATCCTATCTTGATGAAAACTTATAAAAACCACGACTACGGCAATTCAATCGCCGATTTCGATATCAAAACGCTAGCGGAACCCCAGAAAAATTATAATGGGCGTAAAAGGGATAAATAAGGAAACTTTTGTACACAGGAAGTCTCCGTAAAACGGTCCTATAAGGCTGCTACAAATATTTGAAAAACAAATTATTAAAATCGGCCAAGTAATTTGTTCACACAAAAAGTCATGACTACTGTGATTTGCGCCCCTGGCCAAAATTTCTTGTTTGGTCTAGATTGGTTCGTTTTTTAGTTCAACACAATTTCACACCTACCTATTTAAAACAGCACACCCAACACCTAGGCGCTTATAGTTCATTGATTGCACTATTGTCCAACGGTCTTCTTCTGGATCGTAACTAAGAAAAAACAGATTGGTGATGATAAGGAATGTTCACGAAATAAATTTTACAACTTCATCAATTTTTTAAAATAGTATCCAAGTAATAATCTCATATGTTATGTATTTTCCTGTTAGAGAAATTTATCCAGTCAATTATAGTGGGATTTGTTTTTGGATGTTGATTGAATAGTAAGAAATATCTTTCAAATAAGAATAAGAGATCATACAAAGTGATTTTAAATCAAATCAAGACGTTTCATAACCAAAATCTGCACAGCAAAGACCCAGGAACTCTATGAAGAATATGCAAGATAGAAATCGAAGCTAAATTTTAATAGAGAACAAAAACATACGCTAGCATGAAAGCAACCTTTTACCTGGTTTTCAATCCTTTCCAGTAATTTTTTGGAGTCTAAAGAAAAGCTTACAGTTCAAATAACCTTAAAAAATTTACTTAAAATCATGATTTAGCAAGTCATCTGGATATATGTTAAGAAAACTCAATTTTGCAGAAAGTCGGCACATATTTCTATCCGAAATCGTTGGGAAAACCAATTGTTACTCGCGTATAACAATCACAATCATAAGCCAACATAATGACTAAACCTTGTTGGAACTCATTTCTAAGCCAAGGCGTCATATTCATTCTCAAAGGGCCAAAACTTCGTCCCATCAAAAAGTATCCGGAAATTTTCAACTGAAATCTACAGTGCGGCTTCAGGCCTTCAAAAAAATACGAAATATCTGGAGAATGAAAAAGAGTAGCTCAAAGTACGACTGAGAGTCGGAAAAAAAGGTTTTTTGAAGTCCAAAACAGAAATTTTTGAATCTTTCTCAGATTGAAGTGGATAATTGAAATGGTATTTTTCTTAACATGCTCAAGGTATCTTAAACTGAAAAAATTATAACATGATGTATCTAATCAAAATTGAACATCTGATAGCCTAAAACCTGTGTAAAAGTTATTTCGTGAAAATTCCTTAACCTTATAAAGTTAAGTTACATTACCAAACTTAAATTACGAATTTGGACAAAATATTTAAAAAATCAAACTAAATTACATCAAATTGCCATAGTATTACATCAGGAGTGTTTCGACATGCCGACACATTTATCCGCTTTCATTTATAAAGCACTTGATGTAGATATCGGACAACTTGCAAAGGTTTTTTAAACTCAAAATGAGAGGGGCTGTGAAAGGTTTGATTTTTAGGAGGGGGAGGAAGTTTTTAATAAACAAGTCCATTTTTCCATACAAAATGGGCTTAAAACTTCAAATTTCGGTATTTAAAAAACCTAATTATGCCAGCTTAATGGAAGATATGTATTTTGATGTCGCGGGTTCCACTAAGAAGCGATTTTGCGATATTTTATGTGGGAGGTGGGTTGTTGGAAATTTTATTTCAGAGTAACCTAAATTCTCAAGTGTGGCTCCTTATATAGCCATCTAGGAATCTCAAGGCTAACTAAGTTTTCATATTATAAACCTGTCAGCCTAACTACTCATTTTAACTCCCCCTTTCAAATCTAAATTTCTCCTGAAAATCAGATTTGCACTCCTCACAGCACCTTTTCAGGGGATTTCTTTCTGCCTTTGTTTAGCCCATTCTTCTTCTTGACTTTCAAAGGCTCTTTTTCTTCTTCGCTCGAACTGCTGGAACTGCTTTCATCTGACCCTGGACAAAACTTTGCAATGTGGCCACTCTTTCCACAATCGAAGCAGGTTATCTTCTTCAGGCTCGTGCTACTCGGTTTTATGGATTTCTTAGCTACCAAAGCAAGACTCCTCTCGTCTTCGCTGACGCTCTTGACATCTTCCATGATCTTGGTCTTCACGCTATCTGCAGTAATGGGCTGACCAGAACTCTCCAAGCCCATTATCATCGGTCGATACTCCTCCGGCAGTCCTGCCAACATGATCGTGGCAATCCACTCATCGTTAATCTCCATGCCAACCATGCTCAATTTGTGTGCCATATCTTCTTTCCTAATAAAACGATTATTATTATTATTGTGTGCCATATCCATGACGTCGTTTACAAATTCTTCCACTGAGCTGCTGGTTGCTGGAGTGATCCTAAGCAACTTGTGAAGCAAACTGACTCGCCTACTCAGACCAGAATCTTCAAACAACTGTTGCAGCTTGCTCCACACCTCCTTTGAATTTCTCGCACTCTTGATGTGGACATACAACTTCTCGTCCACCATCAACACAATTTTGGCCATCGCCAACTCGTCCAACTCCGCGTCTACGACTTCGCCGCTCGCTGGCTCCACCACCTTCCATAGGCTCTCCACTTTCAGCAGCATCTTGACTGCAAAACTCCATGTTGAGTAGTTACTCCTTCCTACCAACGGCTTGATGTGCGACGGGAAACGAAAACTTGATTTCATCTCTGCACCACTTCCTGAGGCTGGAACTGCTGATCCTCCTCCAGTTCCACTATCTCCATTCTGGGAACTCATCTTCTTGAACCAGCAAAATTAATTCGGTTCCTCCACTCTTCACTACTCTTCTCTTGAACCGGGAAACTTAATTCGGTTCCTCTCTCGACTTGAAATAAACAATTATGGAGGCTTAAATACCTGGGCCCATAACCTGTTGGAAAGTTTATTTCAGAGTAACCTAAATTCTCAAGTGTGGCTCCTTATAAAGCCATCAAGGAACCTCAAGGCTAACTAAGTTTTCATATTATAAACCTGTCAGCCTAACTACTAATTTTAACATGGGAAAGCGAGTTATTATCATGATATTAAATAAGAGGCGTTTCAACAGGCTGATGTATTCATCGGCTCACATTTCCAAACCACTTGACGTAAAGCCATGAAAACTTGCACACACCTTTTTTGACTCAAAATGAGAGGGGCTGTGAAAGGCCCCCTGGGGGAAAGTTATTAGCCAAAAGGTCCATTTTCCCATACAATGTGGGCTTAAAACTTTGAATTTTGGTAAAAACTATTACTAAAACTACTTATGGTAGCTTAATGAAACCACACATGAGTGTTGAGTATGACAAGGTTCTAATGCTCCTAGAAGGAAACTTGGATAACACTTCTAGAAAAAAAAGTTATAAGGATGAGAAAAAAATCTCCTTGTAAAAATGCAATTTTTTCGCTATCCGACAACGGAACTCAAAATCTCACAATGGTCGATTTTGGTCATTTCACGCGAAATATATCTTTTTTTCTCCTTTCCGAGTACAAAGATAGCTCAAACAGGTATTGTTAGAACAAGCAAACTTTTGCAAGTTCACAGCACTTTAAATCATAAAAAAATACCTATCCGTTCAGAAGTTATGAGGGTTTAAAGTTGGGAACCTCAAATTCGTGAAAAAAAGGCCGAAGAGGTCAACTTTGAAAATTCATATTTCCTAAGCGGATAAAGCTTTTTTGACCAAATAATTTTAAAAAATCAGTTAAAATAGTGAAATTTTAGAAAACAACTTAACAATTCAAAATTTTTTACTTTTTAAGGGGAATTTTTTCTCTCGAAAATAGACATTTTTGGCTTTTTTAAGGATTTTTAATTTCCGTAAAACTGAAATGTGGCGTCTTTTGTTTTAGGGTCTGTTAGTGGACCACAAGTCTAGTGTGCCATAAAAAATTCAGACAATTTGGATAACCGGAAATAGGTTTAACTGATCTGGCCTCCACAATCACCATCGAAGATGCATAATGTACTAAAAAGTGAACATAAAAATTAACAAAATTAAATTTATTTTAATTTATTTGAAAAGACTATAGTTTTATCTATTCAAAATGCCCAAAACAAGCTCCGTGAGTTAAGTCTACGATTTGTTTCGGATTTTAGAGTTGAACAAGTAATCGTATGCCTATGCTGAGAGAGAGCCCAAAACATTAACATCGATAAAAAGGTTATTTCTCAAGCTAGAAAAATGGTTTTGGACATTTCAATTCAAAAGAATTGAATTCAAAAGAAAAAAAAATATTCATTTTGAAATAAATTGTTTTAAGTTTTATTGACCTTATTATAATTATGTTATTTATATTATTTATGTTATATATTTTCAAAATGAAAAATAATGATGTGAATTCAACGTCAATAATTTTTTTATTTCCAAAATGTCCAAAATCATTTTTCTAGCTTGAGAAATAACTTTTTTATCGATGTTAATGTTTTGGGCTCTCTCTCAGCATAGGCATACGATTACTTGTTCAACTCTAAAATCCGAAACAAATCGTAGACTTAACTCACGGAGCTTGTTTTGGGCATTTTGAATAGATAAAACTATAGTCTTTTCAAATAAATTAAAATAAATTTAATTTTGTTAATTTTTATGTTCACTTTTTAGTACATTATGCATCTTCGATGGTGATTGTGGAGGCCAAATCAGTCAAACCTATTTCCGGTTATCCAAATTGTCTGAATTTTTTATGGCACACTAGACTTGTGGTCCACTAACAGACCCTAAAACAAAAGACGCCACATTTCAGTTTTACGGAAATTAAAAATCCTTAAAAAAGCCAAAAATGTCTATTTTCGAGAGAAAAAATTCCCCTTAAAAAGTAAAAAATTTTGAATTGTTAAGTTGTTTTCTAAAATTTCACTATTTTAACTGATTTTTTAAAATTATTTGGTCAAAAAAGCTTTATCCGCTTAGGAAATATGAATTTTCAAAGTTGACCTCTTCGGCCTTTTTTTCACGAATTTGAGGTTCCCAACTTTAAACCCTCATAACTTCTGAACGGATAGGTATTTTTTTATGATTTAAAGTGCTGTGAACTTGCAAAAGTTTGCTTGTTCTAACAATACCTGTTTGAGCTATCTTTGTACTCGGAAAGGAGAAAAAAAGATATATTTCGCGTGAAATGACCAAAATCGACCATTGTGAATCTGCGCGGCCGATTATACTGACAATCGACATACATATGTATTTTGGTGTCGCGAGTTCCACTAAGAAGCGATTTTGAAATGAGGAGGGGGGGGGGGGCTTTTAGAACCGAAGATCACCTGTTTTCGGCCACATTAATTCCAGTAGTGTTCCCCATACTTAAGATTTCCCTAAAAACTTTTTTTAACGTTGTTTGGGAGTAAAGGAAGATGACAAATCTTAGGCGAAGGAAAATCAGACAATTAACTACCAGCATAGAGGTCGGTTATATAACAGAAAATTCGAATGTTTTGTCATTCGTTTTAACATTCGAATGTTTTTACATGGAACAAAACATTCATATGTTTTTCCATTCATTTAAACATTCGAATGTTTTCACGAATGTGAAATACGAATGTGAACGAATAATTTTGGGCGAAATATTCACTCACATTCGTGTAAAACATTCGTATTCGTATAAGAAAGCCTAATAAATCGTCTTTTCGTGACATTAGGACCATCTTTTTTCAAATGATAGCCCACACATGTCCAAACTAATGAGTGTCGTAACAGAATATGACCGAACGATTGTTTTACAAACCCACTAACATATTAAATTTTCAGCTCGATCGAAACAACTAAAATATTCACCCAAAGGAGCTTCTGGTGCCCCTTACTCCGTCCCTGTAGAAGATATGAGCCTTTTGTAGAACAATGTTTGATAGTTTATATGTCATCTTGAACTTGATTTAGTTTCAACTAAATCAGATGAATTTGAAATTAATTTGTTATCTTACATAGCTTAATCGGAATAACAAAAATGTTCCTCCCCATAGTCGCCTCTCATTTAACCTCATTAGCTAATAGGGGTTTACTCGGATGTCATGATTTGCTAGATTTAACATTATGCACAAAGTATTCAAAATTCAGTTCAATCAGATGAAGTATATGGAACTTTTATGCAACGGGATAATCTCCCTTAATCCCCCCTCTCCCCCCCCCCCCTAAAGGAAATGTCAGTCTAAGATTTGTTACCTTCTTTCCTACGGACCAAGTCCTACACGATGCATAAAACCTCAAGTCCATATCTCTTCTGGCTCTTGAGTTTCAGACAGGTGGACGGACGGACGGTCAAAGCAGGTGCAATAGTGCATTTTTTCACTATTTGAGGTAAAATACACTTAAAATTTTAAACTCAAAATAAATAGGTTACTTACTATTCTACGGTATCATGATATTCTGATGCTGCAGATCCACCTACAGCATATAACCGCTCATCCAAGACTGCTACTCCAACTCTATTTCGTGGGACTGACATAGGGGCACAAGGGCGCCATGTTTGTCGTATGGGATTGTATCTATCAACCCAATCAGAATCATAAGAACTTCCTGGTGTGTTATTTCGCCCTCCAACCGCATAAAACGTTCCTTTGAGAAATGCTCCACCAAGACCTGATCTAGGCACCCGTAGTCTAGGTAGAGATATCCATGTTTTATCATCAACATTAAATGCTTCCAAAAGATTAAGAGAATGCCTATAGTATCCACCAGCTACAAATATCATCCTCGTGGTGTTAGGTGTTCTCTCTTTGATTATAGGACTTTGATGCAGGGTCAAGTCGTGACAAATTTTTGCTAAATACTCTCTACATGCAGGAACACGGTTTAAAATATCACAAGTCTTCATTTGCTCTTGAATGAAGTGGGGAGTCAGAAATTGACAACGCACAGACGAAAGTATATCCTTGACTTTAGAGTAACGATTGTTTCTATCATGGCGTGCCCAAGCCATTACTGAGTCATAAACATCACGTTCACCTTGAACATTTAGGCAATCACGACGAATTAATTTAACCAAACGATCAACTGTCAATTGCAAAAATTCTTCTTCTTGACAAACTTTTGTAAAATGTCTCTCTATGTATTGATAAGATTTCTGTTTTAAAGAATCACACCCATGGTGCTCAGCAAACTCTGCTATACCTATGACATTACTAGAGTCTAGTTGACGTTCCAAAAAACTACAGCATGCCTCAATCACATTTGCTACTTGCAGCATCGTTGCAGCTGCCAGCAGTTGGCAAACGTCTACTTCAGTAACACGAATAATACCACAGTACATAAAGTCCAGTATTTTTGTCATCGCAGTTGGACATATACCCTGCATTTTAACACAACTCATCTCGCATTCTTTCAATCCACCGGTGAACATAGCTTTGAAATACTTTGAAGCTGAGCTGAGAACGAGTTTATGACAGTGATACGTCTCACTGTCTACTTCAAGCGCTACATCAGTTAGTAAACCTAAAAATTATAATTAAAATTTAGAACCAAATTGGCAACCAAGATTCTCAAACTGCCTTTAGCTTCTTGAAATCGATTGTTTTGGTTGAAACAAATGTCACAATGAAAACTTTTGACAGATTACGGGGCCAAAGTTTTTGGGGTCAAGAAATCTGAATTCATAAAAATATTTGGAAGTTCTACCATTCTGAAAGTTTATAAATTTTTCATGAAAAGTTCTTTTGTTCATGGATTCAAAATTGTCTTGTTCTAAATAGCCTAAATCTAAAATATAAATTTCCTACTAAAGGTTTAAGGGGCTTTACTTGGCTTTTTCCTGTGTATTCGTCATAATTCTTAACGTGAACATTAAATTTGCCATATGTTTAAGTAATAAAATAATAAAAACTTGTAAACGAACGTTATATAGTTTGTTTGAAAAATAGACAAGTTTTGTCGGGTTTTCCCCAACCATATCTTCTGAATTGCGTGACAGACAAACGGACCGACAGTCGGACAAATCTGACTGAAAGACAGAAAGCCGAACAAATCAAACAAAAATGCGTTTTTTTTCCAAATTTTGAAACCCCAATCAAACACAGTAAATAAATAATTGAAAAAATCGGCAAAAATGGTCCATACTGCACTTGTGAAATTTAATTGTAATCAGATACAAATTTTCGTGAATATTTTACTACTATTTTTTTGACTTTTTTGCAAAAACGAAATTTACGAAACCCTAATTCCGCCCGCCCGGACCCGGCCCAACCCGAAACCCGCCCTCCCTAAACCAGCCCAACCCAGCCTAACCCGAAACCTGTCCGCCCTAACCCAACCCAACCCTAAATCGCCCTAAATCGCACTAAACAAGCAAAATTCTCTAATATTGACCATACAGCTGATTTTATTCAGCGAGTAACAGACCTGAATGCTAAATGCTGTATACACAAATACATGTAAAATTCATAGTATTTTACAGCACTGCTGAATTCACTCGGAAAGTGAGGAAATAAGGGCTAGAATTGCCCCCGAGCGATCTTGCGAGCAAGGGGAGGCAATATAGACCTACTTTCCACAAGTCTGAGTGAATTTTTCACAATTCCGCGGCCGCTGAATTAGCTGAATTGTGAAAACATTTTAACGATCTTTACTTCCCTGGTGGTATAAGAAGGTAAGGTATAAGCGCAAACAAGGTAAATTTAACCTCTTTACCTTCGCGAACCCCTAGTAAGGATAGAAAAGTGTTGTCGACTAGTATTTTAGTTTGTCTTTTAACCGTCGTATTGTCCTTACGTTGCACAAAAACAAAATAAGTGTCAGTGGTATAAGAAACACTCAAAATAATTTTGAGTGCTTTTTCACAAAAGAAGTGAAAATTAGGCCAAGCAAAAAAAGCAGTAAGAAATACATAAATTTAGGGCCAAAATTCACAATTCGGGTTGTCGGGCTAAAACGAGCCGAATCGGGCTGACCCTAACATGATCGGCCCTAACCCAACCCTAACCCGCCCGCCCCGGGCGGGTTAGGACTTTTTAGGGCGGGCGGGTTGCCAGTGCGCAACTCTGATTCGTAAAGGATACAGGAAAAAATTCTGTACACTTAGAGAGGCTTAGGTACATAAATTTCGATCCAAAATATATTAATATCTGGGGTAAAAAGGGTTTTTTTCAATAAATCATAAAAACTATTTATAGTAATGCTTTTAAACAAAGTATATCTTAAAAAATTACAATCATATAATATGATATTTTAAAAAGAAAGTTGTATAAAGAATGAAAAGAAAGTGGTCTAAATTCAAATGATCATGTCTCAGCAATCAAAAGCTCGATCGAAACATACCAGAGTACGCAGGGGTCCTTCACAAATTCAGTGACCCCCTTTTTGGCTTCTTTGATCAAGCTGTAGGTTTTGGATTTTGGCACCGTAATCTGTCAAAAGCTCTCATTATGTAAATGTTCCCTTTTGTATCTTTTTTTGGAAGTTACACACTATAAACGTAAAACAAAAATATTCCCATAGTTCAGAAATGGTTTAATTTTTTGACTCTACTCGTTTATGATTTCAGAATACACGTGTAAAAAACACTTGACCAAATTAAGAAACAACTTGGTAGATTTAACATGATGTATAACATATCCAAAATTCAGCTCAATCGGACGAAGTATATGGAACTTTCATACAACGGGAAAACCCTCTTTATTACCCCCCAGGCAATTTTTCGGAAAAACCAAATCGTTTAGGCCACCCTCCAGACCTAGAAGCCTCCAGATCTCCAGACCTCCAGACCTAGAAGAAACAACTTGGAAAGAAGTTCCAGATTTTTCTTTTAGCCGTTGGATTTCTAAAACATATTATTCGCAAATTTTCTCTGGGCTATTTTTCCGTCCCCTTTTAAATTGGAGTTTTGATTTTTTAGTGCATTTTCATCAATTTTGAAAAAAATGCACTTATGTGTCCGATATGTCCGTCCGTCCGAGTCGCAAAGGCTCCGAAACTACATGAGCTGGAGACCTGCGGTTTTTTGCATGATGTCATGTATGGTCTGGAGGGTGGCCCAAACGATTTGGTTTTTCCGAAAAACTGCCTGGGGGGTAATAAAGAGGGTTTTCCCGTTGTATGAAAGTTCCATATACTTCGTCCGATTGAGCTGAATTTTGGATATGTTATACATCACGGCAAATCTAGCAAATCATAGAACACATGTTGGCCCCTATCACTTAACGAAGTGGGTTATGAGGTCCCCGAAGGAGGGAACATTATCCCGATTGAGTTGAAATTCAGAATGGTCATGTAAAATGACAAAATAACCAACTTTTGTTTCGGGTCATGGTCTCAAAAATGTGAAATAACGGACTCTGGGGGTCAATAAGTGGCCTCCCAAGACTTCCCTTGGCGAACAGAAAGGCAATATTTCAAATTCAACCGATTGAGCTGAAACTTTGGCAACTGTTAGATGGCATTAAATTTAGCAATAAACAGTTCCACAGTAAGTCTCTATGACCTAAGGGTGAAGAGCTGTGAGCTCCCAAAGTTAGTATGAGGCGAAAATTTTGTAACTCCAATCGAACTGAAACTTGGGCAAACGTTAAATGACTCTAAATTTAGTAAAATATCCTTGTACATTAAGGCTCTATGGCATGTAGGATTGAAGTCAGGGGTCCAATAAGTTTCTGCAGTGACAAAATTCGGGACAAAATATTTTCTCTTCGACCCAAAATTTGCAACAAAGCAGGGGCCTAGATAGCCTAGTGGTGAGGGCGGTCAGGCTAGTGATCGGGAGATGGCGGGTTCGATCTCCGACGCCACGTCGGAATATTTAGGTCCAATTGTGTTCTTAACGCAACTTTAGCCCTCAAGGGCTAGGGTTAAATTAAGAATGCGACTGCTATAGCGCGCATGGTAGTATAAAATGGAGGGCGCTGATAGATAAAAAGGGGTGGGGCAGAAACCCAATGCAATCTATCTATCTTGTAACAAAGCGAATTGAAAATGCACTCAAATGTGTTCGTCCCCGACTAAGCTTTAAACATGTTTTACATAATAAGTCCTTAGTAAAACTTGGACTAAATTGTCCTGGAAAAAATTTCCAACCGGCTCTAGCTCAGCCCCTTAAGAGCTAGGGCCACGGCGTCATGACATGCCTGTGCGGAGAGAGGAGCAAAAATATAAAAATCAACGAACATTTTAGTATTACACAAATTTGAGGCACTGAGTTTACGCAAAGTCTTCACACCGACCTGAAAAATTTCTATGCTCGAAGATTTTACAGCACTACTGAGTTCACTCGGAAAGTGAGCTTTAATTGCCCCCGAGCGAGTGCAGGCAATATAGACCTACTTTTCGCAAGTCCGAGTGAATTCAGCCGTGCATGTACTTTTCTCCACGAGACATACAAACGCCCTCAGTACGAATAATACGATATATTTTATTCCGATTTGAACCTAGAAAATGGCCTTTGATCCAAAAACTTTCTTCAGTGACCCCCACTAAAAAAAAATTTTAAAAATGTTACCGGCGGCCATTTTGGAAAAATTGGCCGCCATCTTTAAAAAACTTTTAAGAAACGTTTTTCTTTTTTCGGCGGCCATTTTGAAAAAAGCCACCGAATCAAATTTTTTTAATTTGTTTCAAGGAGGGTCTTTGAAGAAATGTTTTCCATAAAATGTCATCTTTTGACATTTCTAGGCGACACAAAATTTTTGCTCCGCTCTCAGGCATACCTGGGTACGACTACCTAGACTTAATGCCCGATTGTTCCGTCCCCTCTCAAGATAAAAACTTGCCTTTTTGAGCATATGCAAAAAACACTTGCCCAATACTAAAAACACTTTTGAAAATACTCTCGAATTTTTACTTCAGCCGCCATCTTGGATTCCTTAAAAACATTGTTTCCTTTCAAGTTGGAGTTTTGAATTTTTTAAAATAAATATTCATTAGTAAGAACCTTGAAAAGGAAAATATGTGGCAAGGATTGGGCTTGTAGATTGCTCGGGAAAAAATTTTCTTTATTCAAGAGATAAAATGGGAAATTTCGTTGTTTTTTTTAGCGCATAGTTAGTTCGATTGAAAAATTCGATATCATTTGAAAACCGTTTTGTTAAGTAGTATTTTTAAAAATTTTTTGAGCTTTCTATCGCTAAGCACAACTTAGTTAGAGCTCAAAGAATGTTTTTGGGAAAAAACTTCACACGAGGATGGCTGTCATGGCAATAGAGATATAATATAATAGAGTGGACATACCCATACATTTCCTTTGACGATATTTTGGGCCACCACCGCTGTCAAAATCCGATTTTTTCGGATCAGATTTTATTGAAAATTGAGACCAGTTTTTATAAAAAAAACTCTTATTTCAGCTGCAAATGGCCTCAAATCTCAGAAATGAGGCCTCAAGAAGGCTTGGAGAGCCCGAAAATGGAAGCAGGAAGAATTTGAGGCCGATCGGAGCCTGAATAAGGAAGTTGAGAAGAGACAAAACCCGGTACTTGGTGAGAATTTCATTGAAATTCTCTCTTAACCTGCTAGTTCCCGGTCCGAGACTAGGTTTTTGGGGAAGCTTAAGGCCCCAGGAGCTGAGAGGGGCCGGTTCTAGCGGGGAAACAGCGGAATAAGAGAAAAAAGGCACTTCTCTGCGACAAAGTTGGGTGTCGGCCAATCTAATTTCTTTATTTAAGCTTCAAACTGCTTCAAACTTCGGCTGCATCCTTTATGGTCTCTCTGAGCCTGCCTGAGGCTTCTTTTTCGTATTTGGAGGCCCTTTTGAGCTGAAATAAATGATTTTTAGGAATTCGATTGCATTTTTCATTGCAATCTGACCTAAAAATTTCGTTATGTGACAATGGTGGTGTCCAAGCTAAATTGCTCTGATGTCCAGTCTATTCTATTAAATGTCTATTGTCATGGCTGAACCAAAAGAGTTATTTCATTTTAAAAAGTTAATCTGGCATCCTTAGAATGTCTTTTGAAAACTTTCTAAAGGTTGTAGCCCTCTAACATGAAGGATAATTCGGTAAAATACAGTTTTCCACTGAAAACACCATTTTGTCCTTTTATTAAGGCTATAAAATCCAAGATGACGATGAGGCCTAGATACACCCCCATAAAAAATCTTAGCAAAATCCCTCCAAAGATAAGGGAGTTCCAGAATGTCAGGATAATCTACAAAAAAGCAAGATGGCCGGCGGGAGCAATTTTGCGGGAGTAATTTTACCGTTTCCTATTATTGCCCTCTAATCGCCAAAAATTTTGTATGAAGAGTGGTGAAAAAATTTGAACTAAATTATGAACAGGGATTTAGGCACAAAACATCAAACAAAAAAAATTTCCTTAGAAAACTAAGCCTACCTACCCCATCTGTTATACTTACGAGGCCTCCCCTCCCCAGAGGCTCATGGTGAAAATTCCACAAGTGTCCTCTTTCTAGTAATTATTCGGTTGGTTCGCACAAAATTCCCATTTGTGGGGGTTCTGGGGGTTCAAATAGCAATTTTCAGATCTGGGGATTCAAATGGGTTAAGGTCTGAAAATGATGTAAAAATGAACATCGTTCCTGCAACCTTCAAATGCTATCTCCTCCTCAGATATACATCGGAAAAATATGGTTAAACGCTTTTTTTGCTCGTAAAAGACGGAACCAAAAAGTAAGAGAGCGTTTTCTTTGAAAAAAAATCGCTAATAAAAGTTAGAGGTGGAAACGTGCCTTAATTGAGAATTTCAATTTTCAAAAATCTGAATCTCCGCTTTCGCTTCATCAATCGACCTCGGTATAATTTAAAAAAACGGCTAAACTCAGTCCCTCTCCTTATTGAATAAGCTTTTTGAGCTGCAGCTAGCCGTTTAGGCGTAAAAAATCGAAAACTGAAAAACTTTAGCCCCCTCTAGCGGAGCTCAGATAAAACATAAAAAAGTTTCCTCAAACAAGTTTTCTAGATTTTTTCGCCCTTGCGAATGAGATGATGGAATGTTTTCTAGGTTCAGTAGTTTTTGAGAAAAACGTAGCCCAAAATCACGAAAATCGATTTTCAAAAGTCATGGCTACCGTAAAATTTGACGGACAATTTTTCAGAAAAAAAAATAAAAGGAGCCCCCGGAGATAAAACGTTCCGTGGCAAAGTGACCTTTATTTTTCACGAGCTATCTGGGAAAAGTATAATATCCAGGGATCCGCAGAGAAAAAGTGGAGAACGGGCATTTTGATAGGCTTCCAGGGGAACTCCCAAAGCTCCGAAACTCCTTAAAACTCATGACCAAACTATAGCTCGTGCATCCTTTGAAGAGTGTGCACAACTTTAAAGCTTTCATTCGCCTTTCTACGTGCCCTGGGAGCTGATATCGATGGACAGCAAGTTGCCCCATAAATTTCTTGACTCCTCTTATAAATCTTTTGAACGTTGTAGCTGTCTAGTTGGATTATAACGCGGCAAAATGCGGTTTTTCACTCAAAACCACAAATTTTCTTCTGTTTTGGTATTAAATCTAAGATGGCGGCGATATAACTTGGTTTGGTGAAAGACTTTCGGGGGCGTCCAGAGACCTTATTACTTTTCTTCATGTTAGGAGTTTATTTATTGGGATCTCCAAGTTTTGGCAGCGTTCTTTCTAGGTTTGCCAAATTTGTCCAGTCGATGTCCAAATGTGTCTAAAGTGGCCAAATAAGCCCAAAATTAATTTAAATATTTAAAATATTAAAATATTAAGGTTAAGTGAAGGGATACCTGAAACTAAGACCTTTTGATCAAGACCTAAATGAGTCTGATCCACAGTTCCAGGGCTTAGTTTTTCATCAACAAAAACAAAACAGACCTAGAGCTTCTGTTCTAGGTCTGAGGCAACCAAAGCTCTCTTTGGTGGGCCACAATAGGTTTTCAGGAACCTCCGTGACCCCCTGCCCCACCACCGAATCTATCTAACAAAACAAAAATATAGTCTTTAGAGGTGGCCTGATTCTTTTAAGCATGAAAAAAATTTCATGCTCAATATTTATCGTTCAAAATTCATTCCCTACTTCCAAATAATTAAATTAGAGTTACCTCAAATAAGGCAAACTGCAGAAAAATAGTTAGAATATATTAATTTACTCTTACGGTTGGATCTCATCATAAGCATTTGGTGGAGAACATCTTTTGGATAATTTGGCATATAAACGGTCATATCAGAAGAGTCATCCTTAGAAACTTCCAGCTCGTCGAGTGAGATGTTGTAATCTTCATGATACTCCATTTCTATTCTTTATGTACCATAAATTAATAAGTAATACCGATAATTTTATATGCCTATAATGTAGTTTAGATTTAAATTGATTCCTAACTTGTACCATCACAATTGTTACTATAGTTTATTGTATTTTTTCATTAAATGTCCACTTTTGATTGATTTAGCGGTTCAATACAAGACGAATAACCAACAGTAATATTTTAGTGTGGTAAGGAGGTAAAGTAAATTAACTTTTTATAAACACGATAACAATATTGTTAGAGAAGTGATATGTACAATATTATATCAACTATGGGCAATTTCAAACAAAAGTGAAAACTTTTGAACCTTTGGATTTTTGATTTCGATGAAACTTTGCAAATTTGTTCAGTTTTGAAAAAAAAAAAATTTCTGCGTTTTTAGTTTTTTAAAATTCCATCTTGTTTGCCCTTAAGGTCACCTTGAAAATGCAAAATAATCGAAAATTTGTGGTTTTTTACCCTCACATTTGGATTTGTTTCTCCCGAACCACTGAACCGATTTCAATAAGTGACTACTTTTTAAAAACTGCATTGAATTTCAAACAAACTGAGGGTAAAACAGTTTTTTACAAAATATATCTTCATATACATATATCAAAAATAATATTTATTTTTTTAAATATCAAAAACTGGTATTTTTTGAAAGATCTCAAAATTTGTTATTTTGTGTCTTAATTGAGGGAAAACATTCACACAAAATTTCATGAATTTTCAGATCTTAGTTTTTGAGATATGGGAGAATAAAGGGTGAAAGTCCATATTTCTCCATACAAAAATTGTTCGATTTTTGAGTTATGTATATTTTTGAGCCAAAAACCTTCAAAACTCAACAAGTCATGTTAAATTTTAACGCTTATGAGGAAACTTTTGTAATGCACCCCTTTGTTTGTACTCAAATATGCACCTAAAAGGGTGATTTGGGGCAAAATTGAGCATTTTCAGGAGCACCTAGCTCAAGCTCCGGAAGACTTAGGGGCCTCAATTCTTGTTTTAATTAAAAGTTAGTTTTAGGGTAAGAGATTAAAAGTTGTTTTAGTTTTCTATCTGGCTTTAAAGCTGAGACATTTATTTTTCTGAGGAGATACATTTTGAGCCCTGCATGTGTTAAATTTACTGAGAGCAAAAATCCCTTGATAGGGAGCTGTTCACATATTACGTCACGGTCCAAGGGGGGGGAGGGGTGTCGGCCGCTCCGTGACAGTCAGTACAAACTCAAGTACTATTGTATGGGACAAACCGTGACAGAGGGGGGGGTGGGGGTCGAAAATCTCGATTTTCACCGTTACGTAATATGTGAACAAGCCCTAGGCATCCAAATCACCCTTTTTTAAGTGCATATTTGAGTTAAAACAAAGGGGTGCATTACAAAAGTTTCCTCATAAACGTTTAAATTTAACATGACTTGTTGAGTTTTGAAGGTTTTTGGCTCAAAAAAATACATAACTCAAAAATCGAACAATTTTTGTATGGAGAAATATGGACTTTCACCCTTTATTCTCCCATATCTCAAAAACTAAGATCTGAAAATTCATGAAATTTTGTGTGAATGTTTTCCCTCAATTAAGACACAAAATAACAAATTTTGAGATCTTTCAAAAAATACCAGTTTTTGATATTTAAAAAAATAAATATTATTTTTGATATATGTATATGAAGATATATTTTGTAAAAAACTGTTTTTACCCTCAGTTTGTTTGAAATTCAATGCAGTTTTTAAAAAGTAGTCACTTATTGAAATCGGTTCAGTGGTTCGGGAGAAACAAATCCAAATGTGAGGGTAAAAAACCACAAATTTTCGATTATTTTGCATTTTCAAGGTGACCTTAAGGGCAAACAAGATGGAATTTTAAAAAACTAAAAACGCAGAAATTTTTTTTTTTTCAAAACTGAACAAATTTGCAAAGTTTCATCGAAATCAAAAATCCAAAGGTTCAAAAGTTTCACTTTTGTTTGAAATTGCCCATATAGTATATGTATATGTATCTCGCATGTGCAGAACTCATGCAAAAGCGGGCTGGGCACAAGCAAAGAATACAGACGCGAAATACAGACGCGAAATACCGACCGGTGAATAGATAAAAAACTTAAAATGTACGACAACGAAGAAGGTAAAGTCAATTGAATTTTTATCAGCATTTAGATATCATCCAAACTGTTTGGTAGAAACCTATGAAGAGGACGAAAACGAAGAAATAAGCCATGAACTATGGCAAGAAGCTTGCTGGATTGTTATCAACGCTTATTTTGACGAAAAAGGGCTAGTGCGTCAACAATTAGACAGTTTTGATGAATTCATCCAAATGTCCGTCCAACGTATTGTTGAAGACTCTCCAGCGATTGATCTTCAGGCTGAAGCTCAGCATACTTCTGGAGAACTTGAAAATCCCGTAAGTACTGAAGTAAAAAGTTTCATGCAAGCCCATTGAGAAGATTTTTAGTTGGTAACATTGGGACAAAAAAAGGGGTAATGTTAAGCGTTTGGGGTTGGCCCATTGCCTTGACCACGAAAAAAATCGCGGGTGTCGCATCTCCCAGAGAAGGCCTTTTGGAATTTTTTTGTTGAGTTATTTTCTTGTTAGTCAAAATCCATAACATGGACGTCATATATACAAAATTGGGGAATCCAGACCATATTTAAACTCTATGTCTGAAAAACGTCTGGCCATAAAATTGGAAAAATGACCCTCATCGGTCATTTGAATTAGGAACCAGTTAAGTAAAGCTTATTGAATTGTTAGTATCGGGTAGAGTAGCCATTTTTTTCAGTACTTCGTTCAATCTGCGGGGCATGGACTCAATTAATTTGCGGCAACTCGCGACAGGTATGGAGTACCAGGCTTTCTCAACTTCGTAACACAGAAGCATTAAAAACTCGCTTAGTTGAACAATTTTGCCGCTCTGCTATCTGCTTCATGGTGTAGCCCTCGGATCTCAGGGTCTGAATGACTGCTTTGTCGGCCATGGTAGAAGTTTTACCTGAACTCATTTTTTGAAGAAATGGCAGTCAAAAGTAATATTTTCGAGTATCTCTTTTCAAGATTTAATCCAAACTACCAAATTTACCACAAAACTAGGACAAAAACCCAGAAAGACACCAATTTTCAAGATTTTTCCAATATTATGGCCAGCCGATATTAATCAACAAAATTATAAACCTCTTTTGTTTCATCGAAAATGTCAAAGTTTCTGAGGTTTTCCAATTTTTTAGCCATAGCTGTACATGCAAAAAACTGCAGGTCTCTAGCTCTTGTAGTTTCGGAGCCTTTGCGACTCAGACGAATGCGCGAATTAGCAGTATTAGGTGATCCACATTTTGACATAAATAAAATAATTTTCGGGCCATTTTCTGATTTATTGTGATTTTTTAAAGTTTAAAGTTATGGACTTGGTTGCACTCTAAAATTTCTAGAAAATCAGGGATATTTTTTAGGGGCTAATGTCTAAGCCCGACCTCTAGTGTATTAAATTTCACGCATTCTGGTATAAAAATGTTTATTTTAGCTGTATTCCCTGATTTGTATTATACCAAATTGCGTGAAATTTAGGAGGCTAAAAGTCGTGCATTTTTATTAGCCTCATTAAAAAACTTCCCTAATTTTCTTGAAATTGTAGAGTGCAACCAAGTCTATAATTTTGAACTTTCAATGAATCGCTATACACCATGCTATGGTCCGAAAATTATTTTATTTGTGTCAAAATGTGGGTCATTAATACTGCTCATTTTGTTTATACATTTTAATTCCCTACAGCCAACCTTTTTGGCAAGAAAAGTTAAAAAGGCCGTA
Organism: Forcipomyia taiwana; assembly: GCA_963930915.1. NCBI lineage: Eukaryota > Metazoa > Arthropoda > Insecta > Diptera > Ceratopogonidae > Forcipomyia > Forcipomyia taiwana. The sequence continues at coordinate 625,272 of CAWVOI010000005.1, forward strand.
AACTCGGCTAAATATATTTTTTTCACATTGAGAAAAGGGTCAAAAATAGCTTCTATGAAAAAATGTATGATTTTCAACACTAAAATTTAGTAATGAAATCACATTTCTCTGGAAAATAGCTACACAGTGACACTCAAGGACTTAAGAATCCTTTTAGGAAGAGCCCCTATGGAAATTTTCCAGGAACCAAGGCCCAAAAGTCCAAGGCCCAAAAAAGAACCAACGCAAAAAAGCTCCCACCACGGATCATTCCCTAAATGGATCGGGCTGGAACCTTTTACGGGCCATCACACTAGGCAATTTAAATTGCCTCGATTTGGGCAATTTCAGGCAATTCCAGTGGCCGCAAAATTGCGGCAATTTTTACCCAGAGCAAATAATCAGAATCAGGGCAACTTATTTTTCCAAAAATCGGGCAATTTTCTGTAGTGTGATGGCAATCTTAAAATGCCTCTTTAAAGAGTCAAGCTTTCATTTAAGACATTCCGGAACTTTGAGGATAGCCTGTGAGCTTGACATTGTGCCCCAAAAATCAAACATGTATTGGATAGCTTCATCGTCTGAAATTTTCAAATTTACACGCTTGAAAACTACACCATCAACTTTTTTACTGAGAAAAATTAAATTTAGACAATTTTTAATAAATTATGTTGGAAAACGTGCTCGAAAGAAGTTTTGAACACAGGATTAGAAATTTTATGTTTGTAAATTTGGTTAATTCACCTTATTATCCCCTGCTACCGTCTAGACTCTAGTTACCTCAGTTTTTATTAAAGATACGTCAATATCTGTTAAAAACACTTTAATTTTCCTGGATAACACTTAGATACCACCTAAATACTTCGAGATACCGCAATTTGTATAGAAAATACCAACAGATACCGGTAGCTTTTAGATACTAGTATCATTCTTCGTGATATCGTTATTTTCTGCACCCTCGGTGACAACCTACTGAAGGGGTTTGAAAACTGTCGAAAATCTCTCTATTAAGATAACTGTCTAATAAGATAACTCACAAAACCTAAATCTGACCGTTTCAGCCTCGTTTTCTCCTAAAATTTGATCAAATTTACTTGTCAAAACCAACTCATTGGGAAAAGGACGGAAGCCCTAGCCCCATGATGCCAAATGAAGCCAGGTTGCGAAACTTAACTTATTCAGCGCCTCTGTATGTTGACATCACAAAAACCAAAATTGTTGACGGGCAAGATCCAGTTGAAACCCAGCACCAAAAGACATTTATTGGAAAAATACCAATTATGTTGAGGTCAACGTACTGTTTGTTGAGCCAACTAACTGATCGTGATTTAACTGAACTTAATGAGTGCCCTCTTGATCCTGGTGGCTACTTTATTATCAATGGTTCTGAAAAAGTATTGATAGCTCAAGAAAAGATGGCGACCAATACAGTCTATGTGTTTAGTATGAAAGATGGAAAATATGCATACAAAGCTGAGATAAGATCCTGCTTGGAGCACAGCTCACGTCCAACTTCAACATTGTGGGTGAACATGATGGCACGTGGAGGACAAGGAATGAAAAAATCTGCAATTGGACAAAGAGTTGTTGCCATATTACCGTACATAAAACAAGAAATACCTATTATGATTGTGTTCAGAGCTCTTGGGTTTGTTGCTGATAGAGATATTTTGGAGCACATAATATACGATTTTGATGACCCTGAAATGATGGAAATGGTTAAACCATCATTGGATGAGGCGTTTGTTGTACAAGAACAAAACGTTGCTTTGAACTTCATTGGTGCTCGTGGAGCTCGGCCTGGAGTGACAAAAGACAAACGTATCAAGTATGCAAAAGAAATACTGCAGAAAGAAATGCTACCTCATGTTGGAGTTTCAGACTTTTGCGAAACAAAAAAGGCTTATTTTCTGGGGTATATGGTTCATCGATTACTCCTGGCTGCTCTTGGTACGTAAATATTATAACTTTAACAAAGTATAATAAAATTAAAAATAGTACTTAGAATATGAAATGTTCATTCTCTAATCCGGTCTATCCATGTATATATTAGTCATTGATGCAGACATAAATTGAATTTTGTATGGTACTCGAAAGCTTTTCCATATAGCCCTTCTTTCCACACTTTCCGAGTGAATTCAGCAGTGCTGTAAAATACTATTCTAAAAGTAGTGTCGGTTCATTTTTCTACGCAAAATTGTTTATTTTAAATGGCAGTAGAAGTCTTCTAATGAACAATTTTAAAAAAATATATAAAAAGTAAAATCGGAGATTAAGCTGAAGGGTGCATTTTAAAAGATTTCGAGAGACCAAACTTTGAGGGCCCCTAGCTCCGTCCCTGTACATAGTAGAGGATACATGTGGTACCATGAATTGCTAAAAAATAAAATATAAATATAAACCAATTTTTAGTGCATTTTCCCGCAAATGGAGAAAAAATGCACTATTGCATCTGCTATGTCCGTCCGTCCGTCCGAAACTTTATAACTCAAGAACCAGAAGAGATAGAGACCTGCGGTTTTCTGTGTCGTGTAGGACATGGTCTGTAGGGTGGAAGGTTAGACATCTTAGACCCCCATTACCCCTAGGGGGGGAGTGAGGGGGGTAAACCCGTTGTATGAAAGTTTGAGCTGAATTTTGGATATGTTGTAGTTCACATCAAATCTAGCAAATCATAGAACACATGTATGGCCCTATCACTTAAGGGGGCTGAGTGAGAGACCCCCGAAGTTTGTATCGGGGAAAACTTTAGTTGCTCCGATTGAGCTGAAATTCAAAATGGGCACGTAAAATTACATTATCAGAAACATTTGCTTGCAAACATGGTCTCAAAAACGTAAAACAATTCATCAGGAAACTTTTGAATATAATCTTGTGGCTCCCCTTGGAAGACAAATGGGCGAATTTTCAAGATCGTCCGAATGAGCTCAAACTTTGGTAACTCTTAGAGGGCTTTTATTTGAGCAAAAAACATTCCTATAGTATGCTCCTATCAAGTAAGGGGGCGGAGAGGGGAACTCCCGAAATTTGTATGGGAAGCAAATTCATGTGGATTTGCCTTTTGGGCTGAAATTTAATTTTTTATCTAAATTACCGACAAATGTTGGTTAAGTTTAGAAGTAAAAATTTATAAGAAGAACTTAAGAGTTAAAAAAATTAAATTAAATTAAATCAAATCAAATTAAATTAAATCAAATCAAAATACAAAAGCTCCCTAGCTCCGTCCCTGTACATAGTAGAGGATATATGTGGTACCATGAATTGCTAAAATATAAAATATAAACCAATTTTTTTAAAGCAAGTCCATTGAATTTGTTGGTCTTATCTTTCAATTACATGCTATTACAAGATGCTGTCTTAGATGGTTTAGAGTGAATTTTTGTTATTTTTCAATTTAAACAAGGTAACACCTTAAAAATGAACGTTTGAGATGAACAGATATTGCCGGAGCAAATTCAAACATTACTATTTTCACAAGTGACAAATTTTAATCTCTAAGATCTACAAATTAAAGCGAACTTTGTATAAAGAAATAAAAACCTAGTCGGTCTGGCTAAGTGGTTTCTTTTCTTTAAACATTTTTACAGAAGATTCCAATGTACAGCTAAGCAGGTTTAAATTAATTGTTACTGACGAAATATAATTCTTAAACTTCAGAAACAAAGAAAATGATAACAACTTTCATTCTTGTTGATGACTGTTGATAACAACAACCGTTTGCATGCACGATCCAATAACAACGAAAATATGCAAGGAACAACCACTCTCTTGTAATTTCACATGACTATTTTGAACTTAAGCCCAATCGAAGCAACTAAAATTTACCCCGATACAATCCGTAGCCCTCCTGCCCCCCTAAGGTGAAAGCAGCATCGTGTGTTCAATAATTTGCTAGATTTTATGTGATACATAACATTTTTTAAAATTCAGCTTATTCGGATAAAGTATAAGGAACTTTTATACCATGGGTTTACTCCCCTCACTCCCTCCCTTGGGATAATGGAGGTCTAAAATCTCTAACTTCCTATCCTACGGGCCATGCCCTACATCATGCAATTAATCGTAAATCTCTTCTGGTTCTTAAGTTATAAAGTTTCCGACTGACAGAGATACAGGAATAGCAGATGCAATAGTGAATTTTTCTCTATCTGAAAAAAAATACACTAAAACTAGTCAAAAAAGTGATTTCGGAAAAAACTGTTTTGGATACTCCAGGCGCTACTGGCATGCAGTGGACAACGACGCCTTTAATTGCGGGGTTCGCACATGATTTCTCATATTAAAAGAAGGTCGCTGAATACGCTAAGTTATGAAAAGGTTATGAACATTAAATTCTTTCAGGTCGCAGAGAACTTGATGACAGAGATCACTATGGAAATAAACGACTCGATTTAGCTGGGCCTTTACTAGCTTTTCTATTCCGGGGCCTATTCAAGAACTTAATGAAGGAAGTTCGCATGTACGCTCAAAAGTTTATCGACCGTGGGAAAGACTTTAATTTAGAACTGGCTATCAAAACGAAAATTGTTACTGATGGATTGAGATATTCATTGGCTACAGGAAATTGGGGAGACCAAAAAAAAGCCCATCAAGCCAGGGCTGGAGTATCACAAGTGCTTAATCGACTGACGTTTGCTTCAACGCTCTCTCACTTACGCCGCGTCAATTCCCCAATAGGAAGAGATGGCAAACTTGCGAAACCCAGACAGTTGCACAACACTTTGTGGGGAATGATTTGTCCTGCAGAAACTCCAGAAGGAGCAGCTGTGGGCTTAGTAAAAAATCTCGCTCTGATGGCTTACATTTCGGTCGGATCTCAGCCATCCCCCATTTTAGAGTTCTTAGAAGAGTGGAGTATGGAGAATCTAGAAGAAATTGCTCCTTCCGCGATAGCAGACGCAACAAAAATTTTCGTCAATGGTTGTTGGGTTGGTATTCATCGAGATCCAGAGCAGTTAATGGCAACCCTCAGAAAGCTTCGACGACAAATGGACATCATAGTGTCTGAAGTTTCCATGATTCGCGATATTCGAGACCGAGAAATAAGAATCTATACAGATGCTGGAAGGATTTGCCGACCATTATTGATAGTAGAAAATGGAAAATTACTGCTGAAAAAACGTGAGATAGAAATGTTAAAGGACAGAGATTACAATAATTACGGTTGGCAAGTGCTGGTATCCTCTGGTGTGGTTGAATATATCGATACGTTGGAAGAAGAAACAGTTATGATCGCCATGACTCCTTTTGATTTAACTCAAGACAAGGAAAATGCTTATTGTACTACATATACCCACTGCGAAATTCACCCGGCAATGATTCTCGGCGTATGTGCTTCAATTATTCCGTTTCCTGATCACAATCAAAGTCCGAGGAACACTTATCAAAGTGCTATGGGAAAACAAGCTATGGGAGTTTACATCACCAATTTTCATGTTCGAATGGATACACTAGCTCACGTTCTTTACTACCCGATGAAGCCATTAGTAACCACTAGATCTATGGAATACTTGAGATTTCGAGAACTACCAGCCGGAATCAACTCTATAGTTGCTATTTTGTGTTACACGGGGTACAATCAAGAGGACAGTGTTATCCTTAATGCATCTGCTGTAGAACGTGGCTTTTTCCGATCTGTCTTCTACCGATCCTACAAAGACTCTGAGAACAAAAGAATTGGTGATCAAGAAGAGCAGTTTGAAAAACCTAACCGTCAGACTTGCCAAGGCATGAGAAATGCGTTGTACGACAAATTAGATGATGATGGGGTAAGTAAATTGTACATTGTGCAACAAAGAAGCCGTAGAGCAAATAGAATTCTGCGAGCAAAGTTTGAATTCATTTTATTGAACTGGCGCATCGCACACTTCGTTTTGTACAACATTTTAGTAATGTGACTACCATCTTGCAAAATACCGTCCGCAAATACTTGAAAACCGAGAAAGTTATGTCCTTAATTTCTTTAAAAAAATTGACATCTCTGGTCCTTCATCTTAAAAACGATTTTTGCAGATAGCTTCTTTAAGGCAACCCAAAGACGCGTTTAATGAAGTTTCAAAGGTACGTCTTAAGATGACCGAACTGAAAGTTTCCATAACAACCAAATAATTTTTTTAGAAAAATAGTTTTCCGCCATTCTCAGCATGATGAACGAACTGAATGTGTCTTTTGAGGTCTATAATTCTTTTGGGCTTTAACCTTCAGCTAGATACTAGAATAGCATTGGTTTGGGTTTTTCATTAGGGTAGAAGGGGGTAAAACGGTCAACCTGTTGATGTTTTAATTTATAAAAAATTAACCATTTAAATTATTTTAAATTTTAATCTTTTTATTTTTCAATTACACCTTTAATTAATTTTTAAAAATACATTTTTCAAAAAATTCTTTGTTTATTGTGATCTCTCAACTAACATATTATAGCCATAAGTCTCAAGGTATCCGTTTTTCCCCATAAGTGGGGCAAAACGGACACCCCTGACGGGGCAATTTGGGCAACTTTTTCAATCGCAGAATAAGGACCGAGTTAGTGTTTTTCCAATGTTTTTCCATTAATTTGAGTTTGGGAGTTTACATTTTATAAAACTTGAAGCCTTAATTTTGTCTTAAATTCAAGTATTTTGAGATTTTGATTCAATTTTGATTGATTTAGGAGTTTTTTACGATTCTTTGATTTTTAATTGCTTTCCTGTCGTTTTTTGTCTTCATGCCCTCTTTCGACATTAATAACGGTCTATATATGTCTTTGTTATCTTTTTGAGACCCAATTCTTCCCAGCTATGCTTGGCAAAGCTTTGAAACTGGACAAATTCGCTCCAGCTTCTTCTTCAAAGTAATTCGGCCTGGTTTTGATTTAAAATGCATAAGAAAGGTAAATGTCTTCAATTAATAGCAAAAACTTGACTTGATTTATCTCTTGCTTGAGTTTATTATCTGGTCCCTGTGTGCGCAAGGCGAAATCGTACTGTAAAGCTTGCTACACTCTTTTGAGCCCCCCAAACTGCTATGACAGTAACTGTAGAGCCTGAAGAGTGTTATAGGCTTCATTTTCTTGATAAAATTTAAAACTTCTTAAAAACTAACAAAAAAGTCATACCGAATCAACTAAAAAAGTTGGGGTGACCGTTTTGCCCCACTGGCTCATTTCCACATTTTTACTACATTTTGAGCTTTTATCTCCAAAAAGTTAAAAATTTTTACAGTTTCCTGTTCTTTCTCGCCATATTGTTTTATTCTCCCAAATAAAAAATGCGGATGGTCAATGTCAGCATGTCCTCTAACTTTTTATAGTAATTAGGGGCTGTTTTCTCGGTTTCCGAGATAATGGGGAATGGACAAGAGATGGAAAAGTAGAATAATTGTCAAATCCTCCCATATGAATTCGTTTGAGTCCCAGATACATCGGAAATAAACCATAATTTATTATGATGTCACTTTTGATTGAAATGTTGTACAAAATTCATCGGGCGTAAAACGATAAAAATAAAATTTTATGTTGCTTTATATAGGTAATCAGTCCTGGAATCCGAGTATCAGGTGATGACGTTGTGATTGGCAAAACAATAACTCTTCCGGATAACGAAGACGAAGTAAATATATTTATATCTTTTTAGCTGATTTAGTTGTTACTATCAATTTTTTCAAAAAAACATATTTATGGTGTAGATAAAGCAAAAAGAATACTTCTAGGTAAATTAGTACATTGTGTACCGAGGGAGCAAAATAGAATATTTCTGCCCGAGAGTTTTTTTGACCGCCCGAGAGTCGTAGGAGCGAGGGCGGCAACAACTCGAGGGCAAAAATATTCTAGTTTGCTCCTGAGGTGGCACATAGGACTTTTCTCCACGAGACATACAAACGCCCTTAATACGAATAATACGATATATTTGATTGCGATTTTAACATAGAAAATGGCCTTTGATTCAAAAACTTTCTTCAGTAACCCCCACTAAAAAAAAATTAAAAATTTTTTGGCAGCAGCCATTTTGGAAAAATTGGCCGCCATCTTTAAAAAACAAAAAAAAAAAGTTTTTCTTATTTTTTGGCGGCCATTTTGAAAAACTTGCTACCGAAAAAAAATTTTTTGAATTTTTTTTAAGGTGGTTCTCGGAAGAAAAGTTTTCGATAAAATATCATCTTTTGACATTTTTAGGCGACACAAGATTTTTGCTCCGCTCTCAGGCATACCTGGGTACGACTACCTAGACTTAACGCCCGATTGTTCCGTCCCCTCTTAAGATAAAAATTTGCCATTTTGAGCATATGCAAAATACACTCGACCTATTCTAAAAAAACTTTTGAAAACGCTCCCGAATTTTTACTTCAGCCGCCACTTGGATTCCTTAAAATAATTCTTCGCAAATTTTTCCCAACCACTGGCTTCGTTACCTTTCAAGTTGGAGTTTTGATTTTTTTTACATAAATAGTCATTAGTGAGAACCTTGAAAAGAAAAACAAGTGGCAAGGATTGAGGTTGTAGTTTGCTCAGGAAAATTTTTTCTCTTTTCAAGAGATAAAATGGGAAATTTCGTTTTTAGTTTTTCTTGAGCGCATAGTACGTTCGATTGAAAAGGTTGATGTCATTTTGAAAGCGTTTAATTAAGTACTATGTATTTTTTAAAAATTGTTTGAGCTTTCTATCACTTAAGACAACTGAGCTAGAGCTCAAAGAATATTTTTGAAAAAAAACTTCGCACGCGGATGGCTGTCATGGCTGAACCAATCAAGCTATTTCATTTTAAAAAATCGATATGAAATCCTTAGAATGTCCTTGAAAAACTTTATAAAGGTCATAGCCCTCTAACATGAAGGATAATACGACAAAATGCAGTTTTCCACGGAAAACCCCATTTTGTCCTTTTATTATGGCTATAAAATCCAAGATGGCGGCGAGTCCACTTCCGGTTTGGTAAAAGACTTTTGGGGGCCTAGATACACCCCCATATAAAATCTTAGCAAAATCCCCCCAAGGATAAGGGAGTTCCAGAATGTCAGAAATTTATACAAAAAAAGCAAGATGGCCGGCGGGAGTAATTTTGCGTGAGTAATTTTGCCGTTTCCTATTATTTCCCTCTAAACGCCAAAAATTTTATATGAAGAGTGGTGAAAAGGCTATTTTATCACGGTTTTTGTGGGTCTCGGCCAGAAAATATAGTTTATAGAGGCAACCGACCAAATTTTTCGAATTCATAACATTCTTAAAGGTTCAGAACTGTTTAGAAAAGCATGAAAATAGCGCTTTTCAATATACTTCCGAGAGTAATCTCATACGTCACCATAAAGCTTAAAATTTTATTTCTGTTTTTTAGACAACAAGCAAAATTTTTAAAAAATTGTTTTCAATTTTGATAGTCATAGTAATAACAATCCTAACAAGCCCTTACTTTTAAAAATGAGACCCAATCAAAATTTCTTTGATTAAATTCAAAATAATAAGACTTTATTCCATAAACGAGCTTTACCCTACAACTTTATAATTTAACTTTTCGGTCTAGGTAAAGAAAAATTTTACGTTTGAGAAAAAAGTATTTCCCTAAATTAGTTGTTAAAAGTAAATATAACACATATCGAATTGACAAAATTCAAACAACTAAACTTCCGACTACTATATTTATTTAATTTTTAGCTTGATGAAACTGCTAAACGTTTCAGCAAACGAGATGCATCTACATTTTTACGAAATTCAGAGACTGGAATTGTTGACCAAGTAATGCTGACTTTGAACAGTGAAGGCTATAAATTTTGCAAAATTCGTGTCCGTTCCGTTCGTATTCCTCAAATAGGCGACAAATTTGCTTCAAGACATGGTCAAAAAGGAACGTGTGGAATTCAGTATCGTCAGGAAGATATGCCATTTACGTGTGAAGGTCTGACTCCAGATATCATCATCAATCCTCATGCTATTCCCTCTCGCATGACTATCGGTCATTTGATTGAATGCATCCAGGGAAAGCTTGGTTCGAATAAAGGAGAGATAGGCGATGCTACTCCTTTCAACGATGCTGTAAACGTACAAAAAATTTCAACCTTTTTGCAAGATTATGGCTACCAACTGAGAGGAAATGAAGTTATGTATAATGGCCATACTGGACGAAAAATAAATGCTCAGGTTTTTTTGGGTCCGACTTACTACCAGCGATTGAAGCACATGGTCGATGACAAAATCCATTCGAGAGCTCGAGGTCCTGTTCAAATTCTTGTAAGACAACCTATGGAAGGTCGAGCAAGAGATGGTGGCTTGCGTTTCGGAGAGATGGAGAGAGATTGTCAAATCTCTCACGGTGCTGCCCAATTCTTAAGAGAGAGACTCTTCGAAGTGTCAGATCCATATCGTGTTCACATCTGTAATTTTTGTGGGCTGATTGCCATAGCAAACTTACGAAACAACACTTTTGAATGCAAGGGATGCAAAAATAAGACACAGGTAAGTACATGTTTGATATATCTATTATTATTTTACAATATAAAAGAAAGAAGGACAGTTTGGACTCTGATTATCATTTATCGTAGTCAGTGACGAATTTACTGATAGGCACACTAGGCAAGTGCTTAAGGCCTCCGCCAAAAGCTGAACTGCCAAAGTCAAAAATTTTGAACCTTCAGTTTGCCAAATCTTCACTCATTTCCTAAAACTTAAAAATGGTTCTGGCAGCTGGAAAGAAAACCATCTAGAGATTTTTGGGGGGCCCCAAAACATATTGTGCTTAGGGCCTCCAGAAGTTAAGGCGATTGCAATTAAGGCGGTTGCCTAGCAAATGAGGCCGGCTACGATTGTTTTAGCGTAATTTAAATTTTGGCGCAAAACCAAAACAGAGTTGGGGTTTCGGCCCCCTACCTCCCAAATGGAGGATCCGATTCCAAAATGGTCTTCGGGTGACCCCCTCAACTTTTTGAGCCGCTTCCGATGGTGCTTAAAATTTGAGGCAAACTTTTTGATGAAAAATGTTTCTAAGGAAATTCTAACTTTCATGCCGAATTTCTCCGAAAGAAGGCTTTGGCCGGATGTTGAATCGGCAGATTCGACACCTAGGAAAAACCTTGAGTCCTCTTAAAACTTTTTAGGGCATTTTCAGCATTTCGCAAAAAATGCACTATTGTTGCCGTTTTGCCGTCTGTCTGTCTGTCTGAAATTTTATAACTCAGAAACCAGAAGGGCTAGAGAGCTGCAGTTTTTTGCATCTTGTAGGACATGATCTGTAAAGGTGCAGCAAAAAATTTTAGATCCCCACCTCCTCTTGGGGGGAATGGGGGTCACATACTTGGACAAAATGGTCCTGGACAAAATTATCCAACCGGCTCTAGCTCTGCCCCCTTTAGTGCTACAGCAACGACGTAAGGTGATTGTTGTTGCCGCCGTTGAGACGCTTCGTTTGATACCCCTCCCAGGTCCGTAGCTGAGCTAGAGCGTTTGTACAGACTGTCCTGAGGCCCTCGAAATTCTGTCCAGATGTCCTTTAGCGAAATACGCCATACGATTGTCATGGTGCCTGCAAGTTTCTATCCTCTTAGCTGCTGTTTTGGCCGGGTTAGACCATTTGGACACTTAGAAATTGAAATCTCATGCGTTAGCAAATGAACGAGAGCAATAGAAGTTAAAGAAAAGTCAAAAAATTTCATGGACTCGAGCTGGATTTAAACCAGCGACCTTCGGATCTGCGCTCCACTGCTCTATCAACTGAGCTATCGAACCCTTTTCTAACCTTCTCACTTCTTTGCCGTCTCGATCACTGCTGGATCTGTGCCATAAGGACTCAAGTACGCGTATCGACGATGACCGTAATAGTGCCTGTATAAAAATAAAAATATAACCGTTTAAAAGTGTCGCAGTTATTTCGATCGCAAGCTCTAAACCGACTTTCGGATTTTGTGACCAAACATTTAGATCAAATTTTTAGTACGTTTTCTTTCATAATGCACGATACCGAGTATATACAGCATATACACATATACACAAACTGGTCAATATTATTCAACCTCGCGATATCGAATTTCAGTGAAAATTTATTTTTCCGGTTCCCATAAATTCGACTCCAGGGGTCTGGAACCTGTGTCAAAACCTTCTCTAGGGTGTAAAACCATGGTATAAGCTTTTTCCCACATCAAAATCAGTGCCGAAATAGCTAAAATATGAATAGGTATATGTTTAATCTATTTACAAGAGTTGATATAATAACCCAAAAACTTGTAATTTATTTACTTAAAGCAAACTTATTCGGATAGAATATTTTTAATGTTGATAAATATTTGGTAATTAAGTAGCCAGAGCCTCATAGGCTATATGGTATTAATAATGTTTAAAACTTTAAAGAATGACGTACATTAATTTTTTAGTTCCTTTCCTTTCATTTTGAAAAAAAATGCACTGATGTGTCCCATATACCTGTCCGTCTGTCCGTCCGTCAGACAAAACTTCACATTCATCCGTTTGAGATGAAAATTTATCATGTTGATGAGCTTGTAAAACCTAGCAAATAATTGTTCTATAGCATACATACCTGTACCACCAGGGACGGAGCTAGACTACTTAAGTTTCTACAGAAACGGATTTAAGTAAAAAGATTTTTATTCGACCCAACTGTGCTACAATTACGACTAGAAAATGCAATCAAATCCCCACCTAAGTTTTGAAGATGTTTTAGGTTGAAGTTTACCAAAAAATGTAGAAAAAAAATAAATTCTAAAAATTTAACATCAGAACATTCACTTAAACATTTATTTTATTTTTCAGATATCTCAAATAAGGCTTCCATATGCTGCAAAACTATTATTTCAAGAACTTATGTCTATGAACATTGCTCCTCGCTTAATGGTGACTTAAAATATAAAAAAAACAACTTCGATGGTTTTTGATCAATAAAATTAAAATGATTTTATTATAGATTAGATTATTTTTATTATAGATATAGTTTCACACAGGAAATGTCGTAGCATTATCGTATGAGCAAATCATCACTTTATTCCCTAACCATAATACGATTGCTTTATTTTATAACACTATGTTTTTATGTGTTTTGAGTCACAAATTCGTATACAGTTTTCGTATCCGTTACGAATAGAGATAAAAGTACATGGAGTGGAAATGTACCCATATATCGCCTCAGGTGATGATTTTTCAAACAAATTCGCCACAGGGATTATTTTCAATTTCAAACGGCTTTATTCGAAGTTCCAGGTAGTAAATAACAATTTTTAGAATTGGGGCAATGAGATGAGCGCTTACAACATTGGCATAGTGAGAACATGACACAGATGAGTTATCACAAGTACGTTTACAAGAAAGTTATCACAAGTCAAAGGAAAAAATGCCAATTTAAAAAACTTTTTGGACGTAACTTAAACCTACTTAAATGCTAACTTAAAACTACAAAGAAAAGAAAGATAGTGTGAGTCCGCGAGCCAGTCGCGATTTACTCAGTTAAAGCCACGATGTCTGGATTAATATTGACAGCACAGTCTGCCATGAATCTCGCGTTCAGGCGTGTGAGATAATCGTTAACCTTATCGATTTCTGACAGTTGATGGACCAGCCGGGTGGGAGTCCGTCTGGATTTATCGAGAATTACTTTCAGGGTCTTGTTCTGGCATACCTGCAGCTTGTCCTGTTGAGTCTTGGCACAGGAGTGCCAGACTGGGCTCACGTAGACAAAGGGAGGTCTGAAAATCATCCTACAAATCAAAAGCTTGTTGGCAAGTGAAAGCTTCGATCTCCGGTTTATCAGAGGGTAGAGGGCGTGAAAGATCCTGAGCTGCTTCGCCACCAAGGTCTCTATGTGAGGCCCAAAGTTCAGTCTTGGGTCTAGAGTCAGGCCGAGGTACTTCAGACTGTCGCTCCATGGGACCTCCGCGCTGTTGACCTTCACCTGGGTGGGAGGTACGTGTCTTCCGCTTGAAGAGTATTGCCTCGGACTTCGATCCGTTGACTCGCACTCGCCATTTCATGAAAAAGTCGCAGAGTTTGTTTGAGGCTGTCTGCAACATGTTTATGACGGCAGAGGTCCTGTCAGAGACAGTAAGGAGCGCTGTATCGTCTGCAAATTGGGCTAGAAGGGCTCTGTAATCGTGTGGCACGTCGTAGAGGTACAGGTTGAACAAGGTGGGCGACAGGACTGCTCCTTGTGGGACTCCCGCTGAAGCGGCGTGATCTCTCGAGACGGCACCGCCCACTGACGCTTGAAGGGTTCTCTGCCTGAGAAACGCTGCAACGACCTTGATCAAGTAGGTCGGAAATCCGATCACAAGCATCTTATGGATCAGGCCGTCGTGCCAGACTGAGTCGAAGGCGGATTTGAGGTCTACTGAGAGCATGCCGACCACTCTCTTCCTATTTAGGTTGGATTTCACGAAGCGGCTAATACGCAGCAGTTGGTGGGTGCAGGACTTGCCAGTGCTTAGATACTACTGCTCGCAACATTTCGTGAAGCAACTTTTTCTAAGTCCTGTTTCCATAAAATAATTCCTGTTTTAAAGGTGAGTAATTGAAAGTAATTTTACTTTAATCGGGATACTTTTTATCGTTGATTCTAAACCAACTGCAAAACAAAATACATCGTTTTAAAAGAAACCAAATTTTGTTTTTTCTCACAATATTTGGCTTTAAAAACAACTTATTACGGCCAAAATAAAATACAATGAAATCCTTTGAGTAATCATAAAAATTTTTCATTTTAAAAAATTACGGCTGAATCGATATCACGACAAAAAAGAGAAAGTAGTTTTTACACTTCAGCTGCATAGACTTAGCTTTAGCTAGCTGCCAGTCTCGACAACCAGCCTTCTATGCCAGCTCCTGTGACTGAGATGATTTTTCCGTCCTGAGTTCAAACGAATGCCCTTTCAGAAAGTAATCATATTTTTAGATTGCCCAAACCAGCTTTAGGGCCTCTTTTTCCGTTTGGAAGTAGCCCATTTCTGTTTTGATAAGTGATCTACTTCCAAATGCTATTGGGATAATGTCACCTTCTTCTGACTCCTGAACCTGGAGCAAGATCACTCCTGGACGAGCCCCACAATAATCGATCATTGGAAGGTGATCGCCTGCCGGCTGGGAAAACGGAGATGAGCTCCTCGGCGCAGCGAGCACCGACCGGCAGTTCGAGTTGGACCGTGTAATAAAGCAATCTTGGGTCCTAACTCTGTCTTTTATTTCCTACAACACAGAATCAAAACTATTCCGAGTCAGGTGGAGTGTCAGGTGAAAGAAATCTAATACTATTATCTCCTCCAGCTTTTCTAAGAGTGTTAAAAATGCTCTCTCTTACGGCTCCTTCTATTCAAAATGTGCGTTTTTTTGCGTCTGTTTGTTAGCGGTTGTGTAACTTTGCTAAGTCTGGTTTGAATCTGTTACCCACGAACGCCACCATTCCCGTTTAGGTAGTATATTCCTACCTATGCTTTGTGAGTTTCATTAAAAGATACTTGATACGGTTTCACGCAAATCTTCATTAAAACTGAAACTTAATCGGCAGAAGTTCTGCCTTTTATATTGGTGTACAAACAATTTTATAGGTTTCTCAACCTTTTTACCAGTAAATGGCGAGATTCGCACTTGCAGTGTAAATTTTGTTGCTTATCAGTGGAGTGACATGGACCTTAAGACCGTTTTGCCGATTTTGGAGACTTTTGAGTTGTTCATTCGGCATTATTATAAATGTTCATTTGAACAATTCCTACAAAACTTTGAACCTCTTGTTTTGATTTCGATGGAGAACACTCGCTCGGCAAGACTCCTTCTTCAGTCTACACATGTACTAATAAAATCAATTGTGGATTTTTTTAATTCGCGTTTCGTCACGCCTGCCTCGTTCTCGCTTGCTGAGCTACTGGTTTGGCCATTTCTCTTGTTCTAACCTCTATAGCTTGTGCACAGTTAAATCCGGTAGTCGTTAACGTCTTATATTTTTGAATGGGTCTGTTATTCGTATCAACATATATACTTTTCACACTGACAAAAGTCTTTTCTTTTGTTTGACTGATAATTTCTTCAAAAATGAGCTCGGAGCTGAGAAGAAAGGGAAAAATTTATCTCCAAACTTTTAGAAAATGCCTCAACGTCGAAGCTTTCAATCGCCAAATACTTAGTTATTGTGATGTTGTTACATTTTGACATTTGAAAGGATTGTAACCCTTTGTTTGGATTTCTAGAGATTCCGTCGCAGCTACGACACCGACTCGGATGATTGATCACCAGAGGGCAGTTGATATTGAAGACCACGTGCAGTAAAGTTTGTGCGAGACTGATTAATTCATTTTGGAGCAATAAAGCCCCTTAAATGATAAAGAAATCTTTTGATTCGCGAAATCAAGCGACATCACAGTGGCGACGAGTGAAAAACTAGTGGATTTACGATCTAAATTGACAAACAAGCGCAAAATGTCGGACAGCGATGATGATCCAGACATGTCGGTTCAAGACGCGCGCGCGATGATGAGGAGATGTGAGGCCGTCATCAAGCGAGCCTCTCATATGGAGACTCCACTGGGTCGAGAGGTCAAACCAGAGACCCCAATACCTCAGGTGGCATGGAATTACCTGATGAATGCGGAGAAGTACGACGGTGAATGGGAATGGAAGGTTTACGAGGAGCAACTCAACTTCCGGCTTTCCATGCTGTCGGCAAATGAGGAGGTGCAGAAATCAATGCTAGTTAGCATGTTGTCGACGAGAGTCTACCAGATGGTAGTGAATCGTGTTGGGAAGAGCCTGGAGACAGCAACAAAAGAGGAAATTAGTGCAAGTTTGCACAGTCTTTTTGGTACAAAGTACCAGGTTTGGGTGGAAGTACAGAAGTTTCGAGAAGAAAAGATGAAGGAGGACGAGACCGTCAACGAATTTTTCAACCGTTTGAAGGAAATGGCGCGGAACTGCGAATTTGGAGCAAGAAGTGGGGGTTCGTAAACCGATATTTCTGAAAGTTTGTGGATTGGATCGCAAGTCAACCATGCAGCGGGCGCTTGATGAGTGCATCAGGGCTGAATTCAAACTCCAAATCCGAGATGGAAGAGTTCAAAGGGTGGTGACAGTTGCATCGTCCGTGGATCGGACGGCTGGTGCATTGTCATCGAGTGGAGCGTCGGCCAGAATGGGAGCGTCCAAGATGGCGTCTGTTGCGAGCGGAAAAGTTGACAAATGGGCTGATAAGTGCTGGCGTTGTAACTGGACCGGTCATGTAGCGGATAAATGCAAGTTTGCAGAGACGAATAGTCTTGAATGTGGAAAAAAAGGCCACATTCGAAGAGCGTGCAGGACAGGAAAGGCAAAAGAGGTCAAGATGACGGAAGATGGACTCTCTGTCGAAAGTGTTCGGCGAATTCAGGAGGTTTCCGAGGTGACTAGAGAGAAACCTGTTATGTTGAGAGTGTTTATTGGGAGCGAGGAAATGGAGATGGAGCTAGATAGTGGGTCAGGAGTGACCATTCTGATGGAGATGAATTTCATGAGGAAATTTAAGAGCATTGAGTGGCGACCAGTGGAGGATTTCCGATTGCTGAGCTACACGTCAGGGAAGTGTGAAGTGGTGGGAGCAATGATGGTGTCAGTGAGGTTTCTTGACACAGAGAGCGACATGAGGGTTCTTGTGGTGAGAAACGGGCTGGGTAATTTGTTGGGCCGCGACTTTATGGAGAAATTTGGTCTCAAGGTGTGTCGTGAAGACGGCTTGAAGCGGCTGGAGGAAGTCAGAGATGAAGACAGGTTTGTCCGAGACAGAACGGTCCAACGCTTTCCAGAGCTTTTTGGAGAGAGGATAGGGAAATACAACAGGATGCAGACAGAGGCGTCGCGTACCCCTTTTGCGCCATGTTCGAGTTCATCGATTTGCGCCACAGGGGGGGGGGATGGGGTTGTTGAGTTGAAAAAAATTTTTTTTTTGGTTTTTTTGTACTTTATTTTAGGCACTGAGACATTTAACTTTTCTACATTTTGCTTCAGCAAACTCCTTGATTTAATTTCAATTACGAGAACTAGATTCGTTGATTTGTGAGGCCTCTAGGGTTTCTGATGAGGAGCCAGTGTTTTCTGCAACACTCAAGTTTGAGACACTCGTCACATTGGTAGGTTTTCGTATAAAGAAGTTATCAAAAACTTTTTTCGAATTGGCTGCCAACTTCAAGTCTTCTTGCTTTTTCTTCTCACTCAATGCTCTCCAGTAGCTTCCATCAGGTTTTTATTAGACATTTTACTGTTTTAGTCAAGAAAACCAAATTTTTCGGAAAAATTTACGCCGATGCCGAATTACCGAATTGTGATAAAACATAACGGAGTGAGTTTTTTACACGCCGCGGAAGCTATTAAAGACCACATCAAAAGTAGTGATTTTAAAAAATTTGAAATTTAAAAAATGACCGCGCTAATTTTTTTCTTTTTTCTTCAATTTTTATCTCTTGTGCTAATTTTTTTCTTTTTCTTCCTTGCGCCAATTTTTCTCCCTTGCGCCAATTTTCCATTTGCGCCCTGTTCCACTCGAACATGTCGAACACCCATACGCGACGCCTCTGGATGCAGATAGCATTGGAGACAAATCAGGAATTGCGCCCAACTTTTTTCAAACCTCGGGACGCCTAGAGCATGGAAATTTTTACTTACCTTCCAGCTAACATGGAGCAGGTGAATCCCGTCTTTTCGGGTTCCAACATCAATCAACAAATGATTGCTCCACTACTTGGATCGAAAAAAATTTGGTTTTTTTTTCGGCCCTGCAGCGGGGTGAAAGTGGTATCAGGAGATTTGTTATGCTCCAAGGATTCCAAAATGCCACGGCTCGTCAAGAACAACCACCTGGGAGCCGAGCAATCCGTCTCCAAAGTTCGTGATTTTTCGTGATTTTTGCTCTGGAGGCGCCTTGACATGTGCACTATTTCCGGCTCTCCCCGGTCATGAAGGGGATTGAATGGGGTATCACCAGATTCTCTAGGCTTCAAGCATTCTGGAATGTCACGGCTCGCCAGGATCTATGGCCTGGGAGCTTCGCAATCAGGTTCCAAAATTAAGCATTTTTTTGGCGCGTGAAAAATGCTTAACTTTGGAACCTGATTGCGAGGCTCCCAGGCCATAGATCCTAGCGAGCCGTGGCATTGCAGAATGCTTGAAGCCTAGAGAATCTGGTGATACCCCATTCAATCCCCTTCATGACCGGGGAGAGCCGGAAATAGTGCACATGTCAAAGCGCCTCCAGAGCAAAAATCACCAAAAATCACGAACTTTGGAGACGGATTGCGCGGCTCCCAGGTGGTTGTTCTTGACGAGCCGTGGCATTTTGGAATCCTTGGGACATAACAAATCTCCTGGTACCACTTTCACCCCGCTGCAGGGCCGAAAAAAAAACCGAATTTTTTTCGATCCAAGTAGTGGAGCAATCATTTGTTGATTGATGTTGGAACCTCGGTTAGTGAGGATTCGCCTGCTCCATGTTAGCTGGAAGGTAAGTAAAAATTTCCATGCTCTAGGACCACCAAGCTGTTGGGTCTGATTTGGGATCTGGGTGCAGACGAGTTCGTATTTTCACTGGAGTTCCCCAACCTGGACCCGCGATTGAAGAACCTGGAGCAGATCCCCACGAAGAGACAAGTCCTGAGTTTTATGATGGGAATTTTCGACCCTCTTGGAATCCTGAGTCCGATTACAATTCACCTGAAGATTCTGTTCCAAGACCTGTGGAGACTCGAGACACCATGGGACTCCAAACTACCGGAAAGTATTCAGCCACGGTGGAAGGAGTGGCTAGAAGAGACGAAGAAGCTCGAAGAAGTCAAAATTCCTCGATTCTACTTCCCGCTGATACCGTGCTTCGGTAACGTGGAACTTCATGCCTTCTCCGACGCAAGTGACAAGGCGTTTGCTTGCGCTGTCTACCTTGTTCATCGAACCCCAAGAGAGGCTCACGCAACGCTGGTGATGGCTAAATCCAGAGTAGCCCCGAAGAAGCAGCAGACCGTACCAAGATTGGAGCTCCAAGGCTGCGTGCTCGCCAGTCAAATCATGAAGACAGTAGAAGAGGAATTGGACATTGAAGTGACCCACCGCGCACTTTACACGGACTCAAAAGTCTGTTTGCGCCAGATGTCAACACAAGAGCGTTTGATCGCCTTCGTCGCCGCCCGAGTCAACCTAATCAAGGAAAATGGCCACCCACCGTCAATGTGGCACTGGATCTCCTCAGCCTTGAATATCGCAGACGCTGGAACGAAATCGTCAAAGTTCGAGATGATTCACGACTGGATTCGAGGCCCTGAGTTCCTGCTGGAAGATCGAAATACCTGGGAGAACCAAGAAGATGTCGAGCTCACAGAAGAAGAACAAAGTCTCTTCGTGAGTGACCTGCAAGAAGAAGAAGCCCAGCTTTTCCTCAACAGCCAATATGACACCGATCTGTCCACTTTGCCTAAAATAGAACATTTCTCAGACTTCTATCGCTTGATTCAAGCCACTGCGTTTACTCTCAAGATAGCTAGGGTATTGGCGCTCCCAAGAGAAAGAAGGCCTAAATCAATCGCTATTGGTGTCCGAGACGTAAGAGAAGCTGAAAAGAGGTGGCACATGAAGATCCAAAGGGAGGCCTTCCCAGACGAAATAGGAGCTCTCCGAACAAAGGGTTTTGTTAAGACGTCAAGCAGCCTCTACGAGTTGTCACCATTCCTCCATGAAGGCGTCTTGAGAATGAGAGGCAGAATACAAGAAGATGGTCACCCCTTCGAGGTCAACAACCCCGTCATACTTCCCTACGACGCTGTCTTCACCGAACTTCTCGTACGAGCCTTTCACGTCGCAAACGGTCACCAAGGAACTGAGACCATCATCGCAAACCTTAAACAGCGACATCGAATTTTGAGAGTTCGATCAAGAGTCAGGAAAATTGCCAGAGAATGCATCACCTGTCGCGAGCTGCGAGCCAAACCCAACGAGACTCAAATGGGTAACTTACCTGCAGAACGAATAACTCCCTTTGTTTTTCCTTTCACCTACACAGGAGTCGATTATTTTGGGCCCCTTCAAGTCAAAGTAGGCAGACGACTCGAAAAACGCTGGATGGTATTGTTCACCTGCATGGCTTCAAGAGCCATTCATCTTGAAATCGTCCCATCTCTCGATACAAGTCACTGCATCATGGCCCTTAGATGTTTCATCGCATTCCGTGGGGTCCCTAAAAAGTTCCTCTCCGACAATGGAACTAACTTCGTCGGAGCAAACAACGAACTTAAGAAGCTTGTCGAAGAATTGGATCAACCCCAGATACAAGAGACACACAATGGTCGATTTTGGTCATTTGACGCGAAATATATCTGTTTTTCTCCTCTTTGAGTACAAAGATAGCTCAACTAGGTATCGTTAGAACCAGAAAACTTTTGCAAGTTCACAGCACTTTAAATCATTAAAAAAGACCCATCCGTTCAGAAGTTATGAGGGTTCAAAGTTGGGAACCTCAAATTCGTGAAAAAAAGGCCGAAAAGGTCAACTTTGAAAATTCATATTTCCTAAGCAGATAAAGCTTTTTTGACCAAGTAACTTTTAAAAATCAGTAAAAAATGTGAAATTTCAGTAAACAACTTAAAAATTTAAAATTTTTTATTTTTTAAGGGAAATTTTTTCTCTCGAAAATAGACATTTTTAGCTTTTTTAAAGATTTTTAATTTCCCTAAAACTGACATGTGGCGTCTTTTGTCTTAGGATCTGTTAGTGGACCACAAGTCTAGTGTGCCATAAAAAATTCAGACAATTTGGATAACCGGAAATAGGTTTAACTGATTTGGCCTCCACAATCACCATCGAAGATGCATAATGCACTAAAAAGTAAACATAAAAATTAACAAAATTAACTTTGTTTTATTTTATTTGAATAGACTATAGTTTTATCTATTCAAAATGCCCAAAACGAGCTCCGTGAGTTAAGTCTACGATTTGTTTCGGATTTTAGAGTTGAACAAGTAATCGTATGCCTATGCTGAGAGAGAGCCCAAAACATTAACATCGATAAAAAAGTTATATCTCAAGCTAGAAAAATGATTTTGGACATTTTGGAAATAAAAAAATTATTGACATTGAATTTAAATTATTATTTTTTATATTGAAAATATATAACAAAAATAATATAAATAACATAATTATAATAAGGTCAATAAAACTTAAAACAATTTATTTCAAAATAAATATTTTTTTTCTTTCCAAAATGCACAAAACCATTTTTCTAGCTTGAGAAATAACTTTTTTATCGATGTTAATGTTTTGGCCTCTCTCTCAGCATAGGCATACGATTACTTGTTCAACTCTAAAATCCGAAACAAATCGTAGACTTAACTCACGGAGCTCGTTTTGGGCATTTTGAATAGATAAAACTATAGTCTATTCAAATAAAATAAAACAAAGTTAATTTTGTTAATTTTTATGTTCACTTTTTAGTGCATTATGCATCTTCGATGGTGATTGTGGAGGCCAAATCAGTTAAACCTATTTCCGGTTATCCAAATTGTCTGAATTTTTTATGGCACACTAGACTTGTGGTCCACTAACAGATCCTAAGACAAAAGACGCCACATGTCAGTTTTAGGGAAATTAAAAATCTTTAAAAAAGCTAAAAATGTCTATTTTCGAGAGAAAAAATTTCCCTTAAAAAATAAAAAATTTTAAATTTTTAAGTTGTTTACTGAAATTTCACATTTTTTACTGATTTTTAAAAGTTACTTGGTCAAAAAAGCTTTATCCGCTTAGGAAATATGAATTTTCAAAGTTGACCTTTTCGGCCTTTTTTTCACGAATTTGAGGTTCCCAACTTTGAACCCTCATAACTTCTGAACGGATGGGTCTTTTTTAATGATTTAAAGTGCTGTGAACTTGCAAAAGTTTTCTGGTTCTAACGATACCTAGTTGAGCTATCTTTGTACTCAAAGAGGAGAAAAACAGATATATTTCGCGTCAAATGACCAAAATCGACCATTGTGAGACAATGTGCGTGAGAGGAATCGAATGGTCGTTCATCCCCCCCGGAGCGCCACATTTCGGAGGATCTTGGGAAAGACTTATCAGGACAGTCAAAGTTGCTCTCTCCGCCATGTTGAGAGAGCGCCACCCCTCCGATATGGTTCTCAAAACAACTCTGTGTGAGGTCATGAACGTCGTCAACAACCGACCTCTCATTCCCGTGACCGAGGAAGCGACTGAGATTTTGACCCCCAATCATCTCTTGCTGGGTCGAAACAACTTCATGCAGTACGACCACGAGTTCGACGAACGAGATTTGGACTGCAGAGCAGCGTATAAACATGCCCAAATCTATACAGACCGATTTTGGCGCAAGTGGCTGAAACTGTATCGCCCAGAACTGCTTAAGCGAAGCATCTGGAGAGACGACCGCAATTATCACGAGTTCAAATTGGGTGATCTTGTGATGATTATCGACGAAAATCTGCACAGAGGAAACTGGCCCAAAGCAATAGTGGAAGAAGTACGACCCGGAAAGGACGGTAAAATCCGCACAGTCAAGGTCCGAACATCTAAATCAAGCTTCATCAGGCCAATTTCGAAGATAATTCTCCTACATCCAGCTTCTTCGTCCCCGGAGAATGTTGCTACGCAAGATAAGGCAGCCCAGAAAAATTTTTAAAAATTGATCGTGAATCAAAGAAGGCCACGAAATCAAATTATTGTAAAGTCTTCACTTGTTTGAGAGATGCAGAATAAAGCTGACGTGTTGTAATAAAATTGTTGAAGAAAGATCTTGCTTGTCCCCTGAATTGCAGGTATATTTGGCCCTTCGAGAGCCCGGAGTCTTGCTTGTTCCCTGAAGCTCAATTGAATCCTGAATTGCAGGTATATTTGGCCCTTCGAGAGCCCGGAGTCTTGCTTGTTCCCTGAAGCTCAATTGAATCCTGAATTGCAGGTATATTTGGCCCTTCGAGAGCCCGGAGTCTTGCTTGTTCCCTGAAGCTCAATTGAATCCTGAATTGCAGGTATATTTGGTCCTTCGAGAGCCCGGAGTCTTGCTTGTTCCCTGAAGCTCAATTGAATCCTGAATTGCAGGTATATTTGGCCCTTCGAGAGCCCGGAGTCTTGCTTGTTCCCTGAAGCTCAATTGAATCCTGAATTGCAGGTATATTTGGCCCTTCGAGAGCCCGGAGTCTTGCTTGTTCCCTGAAGCTCAATTGAATCCTGAATTGCAGGTATATTTGGCCCTTCGAGAGCCCGGAGTCTTGCTTGTTCCCTGAAGCTCAATTGAATCCTGAATTGCAGGTATATTTGGCCCTTCGAGAGCCCGGAGTCTTGCTTGTTCCCTGAAGCTCAATTGAATCCTGAATTGCAGGTATATTTGGCCCTTCGAGAGCCCGGAGTCTTGCTTGTTCCCTGAAGCTCAATTGAATCCTGAATTGCAGGTATATTTGGCCCTTCGAGAGCCCGGAGTCTTGCTTGTTCCCTGAAGCTCAATTGAATCCTGAATTGCAGGTATATTTGGCCCTTCGAGAGCCCGGAGTCTTGCTTGTTCCCTGAAGCTCAATTGAATCCTGAATTGCAGGTATAATTAGACATAAGCGCTTCCGCCTAATCTTGGACTTCTTTGCGAGACTTGGTCTAGGAACCGTCTGCTCATAAACAATGAATGGGTTTTTCACAAAAGATCTTCCAGGTCGAAGTGAAGAAGGGAGAGGTACATGTCTTATTGTGCGTCTCTCTTCACCCACACAAAAAAAAGACTTCCCCTGGCGAAAAAGAGGTAAAATTTCAAATTCAACTTGAGCTGAAACTTTGGCAACTGTAAGATGGCATTAAATCCAGAAAAAAACAGTTCTACAGTAGGTCTCTATGACCTAAGGGTGAGGAGCTGAGGGCTCCCAAAGTTAGTATGAAGCAAAAATTTTCTAACTCCAATTGAGCCTAAACTTGGGCAAATGTTAGATGACATTAAATTTAGCTAAATATCCTCCTGCATTAAGGCTCTTTAACCTGTGGGATCAAAGTCAGCGGTCCAATAAGTTTCTGCAGTGACGGAATTCGGGACAAAGTATTTTCAATTCGACCCCATTTTTGCAACAAAGCGAATTGAAAATGCACCCAAATGCGTTTGTCCCCGACTAAGCTTTAAACATGTTTTTACAATAAGACACATTTGATATGTTCGTCACGCTGAGAATAGACGCTATATCTAAATAAGTACATGAGTAAGCAGCATTATTTGTTGTTATGTTATAAACTGTTATAATTGCCTAGTTACCAACAGATTATATTATAATATATTCCACGGTAACGCTAAAACTTGTTTGATAGAAGCTACAGAAGCCATTTCACACTCAGCTTAAATTAAATTTATCAAACATGTATTTAAGTTTGAAACTGTTTTTGCAACTGAAGTATTTATAAAATGGTTAACAAAAAAGAAAAAAATCAGCCACGACCAAAGAGAGACATAAATAACTCGGTTGAAAAACTTGAAAAAAATTCAACTGAGGAAAATGAAGCTAAAACAAAATCGAAGAGTAAAAAAGCTGCTAAATCTAAATCCTCGAAGTTTTCTGGAGATATGCTTAGTGAAAGCGCAATTGAAAATGCATATTATATTTGCCACAACATACAGGTTAGGTTTTATTAGATTTTAGTGCATTTTCATCAATTTTGAAAAAAATACACTTATGTGTCTGATATGTATGTCCGTCCGCCTGTCCGTCAGTCAGTCTGTCCGTCCGTCTGTCCAAGTTGCAAAGGCTCAGAAACTACACAAGCTAGAGACTTGCGGTTTTTTGCATGTTATCATGTATGGTCTGGAGGGTGGTGGAACCACTTCGGTGTTTCCAAAAACTGCCTGGGAGGTAATTAAGCGGGTTTTCCCGTTGTATGAAAGTTCCATATACTTCGTCCGATTGAACTAAACTTTGGCTATGTTACATATCACGTCAAATCTAGCAAATCATAGAACACATGTTTGCCCTTATCACTTCAAGGGGTGGGTTGAAAAGCCTCTGAAGGGGGGAAAAATTTAGTTGCTCCGATTGAGCTGAAATTTAGAAAAGTCATGTAAAATGACAAATAAAATAACTTTTGTTTCGGGTAATGGTCTTAAAAATGTAAAATAATGGACCTTGGGGGTCAATAAGTGGCCACCCAAGACTTCCCTTGGCAAACAGAAGAGCAAAATTCAACCGATTGAGCTGAAACTCTGGCAACTGTTAGATGGTATTAAATCCAGCAAAAAAGAGTTCTACAGTAAGTCACTATGACCTAAGGATGAGGAGCTAAGGCCTCCCCAAGTTAGTATGAGGCGAAACTTGGGCCTTATGCTTGGGCAAATATGAGATGAAATTTAACTAAGCAAAATATCCCTCTACATTGGGGCCTAGATAGCCTAGTGGTTAGGGTGGTCAGACTAGTGATCGGGAGATGGTGGGTTCGATCCCGACGCCACGTCGGAATATTTAGGTCCAATGTGTTCTTTACGCAACTTTAGCCCTCAAGGGCTAGGGTTAAATTAAGAATGCGACTGCTATAGCGCGCATGGTAGTATAAAATGGAGGGCGCTGATAGATAAAAAGGGGTGGGGCAGAAACCCAATGCAATCTATCTATCCCTCTACATTAAGGCTCTATGACTTGTGGGATCGAATTATGGGGCCCAATAAGTTCCTCTTTGACTCAACTGAGTCAAAATTTGACGTCTGTAAGTCAATTTGTTTGTGAGATAGAGCGTCTTTTGTGAAGCAACTTTTGTTATTGTGAAAAAATGGAAAAAAAAGAATTTCGTGTTTTGATAAAATACTGTTTCTCATTATCAAGTCAAGTTCACAAAAGACGCTCTATCTCACAAACTAATTGACTTACAGACGTCAAATTTTGACACGAATCATTTGAAGGTTGGTACTATATAGAAATAACATGCATTTAATACTAGCGACGCCATCTATCTCTCAGACCAGGGACTTATCAGCCAACCTGTTATTAGGGAGCAAAGTTTTATATCTACTTAACTAATAATAAGGTTATAAAGACTACTCCTATTAAATTCTTACCTCACTATATATCCACAGGTTTTCCTTCCTTAAAAGTATTTTACAGCACTGCTAAATTCACTCGGAAAGTGAGGAAAGAAGGGCTATAATTGCCCCCGAGCGGCCTACTTTCCTCACGTTCGAGTGAATTCAGCCGTGCATTGTAGTATTTTACAACACTGCTGAATTCACTCGAAAAGTGAGGAAAGAAGGGCTATAATTGTTCCCGAGCGAGGGCAGGCAATAAAGACCTACTTTTCGCAAGTCCGAGTGAATTCAGCCGTGCAAGTACAGTATTTTTCACAATTCCGCGGCCGTTGAATCAGCTGAATTGTGAAAAATCCTTAAAATTTCAATGGGAAAACTCTCTCGGGAACAATCAAAATAGCACCAATGAAAATTATCGCGTCGATGATTTGCGAAAGTAGGTTTTTAAACAAATGTAGCGAATTCACGCTTGTCAAAATCTGTCAAACACGCTCACGTATGAAAATTGTATAGTCGTACAAATCAAGAGCTTAGCTTGTGACCACTGGGATAATTGAGCTGAAATATTTTTTCTCACACAAATTATTCGATTGTTATTATTATTATTATCGTATGGAACATTTCACAACAAGTTGTCACGGGGCGACGAACGGGGACATCGCCAAAGGACACGCTGAGCTCCCTGGAAGACTCGCTGTTGCACAGATGGAATGCGGAAACCTCTGATTTGGCTGAATTCGGAGTCAGCCTCCAGTCTCGACAGTAATCGCTCAAATTCTGGAGATCCGAAGAGAGTGTCTCTTCCAGTTCCTCAAAAGTGTCCGCTTCATGCATCAAGACTTGGTCGTCGGCGTACTGAATGGACCTGGACACGGTCTGGGGGATGTCGCTCATGTACAGGTTAAAGAGCTTCGGGGCGAGAACAGAACCTTGAGCAAGGCCGTTGTTAAGGGTTCTCCAACGGCTGGACTTCTCGCCAACGTGTACTCGGAACCTGCGATCACTGAGCATCGAGTCCAAAAGCGCGACGACTCTCTGGCAGGGGATGACCCTCATGACCTTCAGCAGCAGCCCATGCCTCCAAACCGTGTCGTAGGCCGCGCTCAGGTCGACCAGAGCCACGCCCACCTTCCTCTTCCGTTGAAATGCAGCTTCAATCCTCATTACAAGGGTCAGCACCTGGTCGTTACAGGATCTCCCTCGTCTGAAACCACCCTGCTCGATGGGGGTGGCGGCGTCGATCAGGGGTTCGATGCGGGGGAGCAGAAGGCGTTCCAGCAGCTTGGAGACGATGCTGAGCAAGGCGATGGGCCGGAAGTGGGACGGGTCGTCCCCAGACTTTCCCGGCTTCTGAATCGCGATAATCTTCGCCCTCTTGAAGATTTTTGGCAGTCTAGCGTTAGCCAGGATGTTGTTAAAAAGACCCAGAAGCCAGTCCTTTGCTCTCGTTCCGAGGTGTTTCAGGAACTCCGCATACATGCCGTCGTAGCCTGCTGCCTTCCCGACCCTTAAGGAAGCAAGAGCGATGTCCAGCTCCTCCAGGGTGAAGGGTCTTGAAAGAACTGGGTCAGGTTTCAGCTTTCTCTTCCTTGACACTTATTTTGTTTTTGTGCAACGTAAGGACGATACGACGGTTAAAAGACAAACTAAAATACTAGTCGACAACACTTTTCTATCCTTACTAGGGGTTCGCGAAGGTAAAGAGGTTAAATTTACCTTGTTTGCGCGACCGGTTTCGGGTCGATGATGACCCATCTACTGACGAAGTCCGACTGATGTGTTTCCGTGTCTCGTGTGTGTTCACACTCGTCGCTGGTGGGTTGTTGTTGCTGCAGAATCATTTTGGGATTCTCAGCTCTGTCAGTTCAAAAAGTCCTGACCTTATTGGCGCGTCCTCTCCGTTCATCAAGGAGTCTTCGTGAAAAATAAAGGCGCTCTCCCACGCGTCCAGTAACCGAGGGTCCCTGACTGGCTTAATGAGCCCAGAGTTTTCCCAGTCAATCTCGTGCCTGTGTTCTGTGGTGTGAGCGGCCACGCTTGAGTCCTTGAATTTCCCGTTCTGCACCGCGCTCTGGTGCTCTTTAATCCTGACTTTAACCTTCCTCTGTGTTTGTCCGATATATAAGTCTGCACAATCCTTGCATTTAATCTGGTAAATCCCTGAGCGCTCTTCAGTTTTTTTGAGGATCTTTCAGGTTGCCCAGGAGGGTTTTAAGAGTGTTCTGGCTCCTGTTAACAACCTGAAATTTATGCTTCTTTAAAGTGGCTTTCAGAGGGTCCGTGACACGAGGGAAAAAGGGTAAACTCATTCTGCGGGGAGTGCCTAGAGCATGGAAAATTTTACTCACCTTCCAGCTTATATGGAGGGGGCGAATCCCGTCTTTTCGGGTTCCAACATCAATCAACCAATGATTGCTCCACTACTTGGATCGAAAAAAATTCGGTTTTTTTTTCGGCCCTGCAGCGGGGTGAAAGTGGTATCAGGAGATTCGTTATGTCCCAAGGATTCCAAAATGCCACGGCTCGTCAAGAACAACCATCTGGGAGCCGAGCAATCAGCCTCCAAAGTTCGTGATTTTTCGTGATTTTTGCTCTGGAGGAGCCTTGACATGTGCACTATTTCCGGCTCTCTCCGGTCATGAAGGGGGATGAATGGGGTATCACCAGATTCTCTAGGCTTCAAGCATTCTGCAATTACACGGTTTGCCAGGATCTATGGCCTGGGAGCCTCGCAATCAGGTTCCAAAGTTAACCATTTTTCACGCGCCCAAAAAAATGCTTAACTTTGGAACCTGATTGCGAAGCTCCCAGGCCATTGATTCTGGCGAACCGTAGCATTGCAGAATGCTTGAAGCCTAGAGAATCTGGTGATACCCCATTCATTCCCCTTCATGACCGGAGAGAGCCGGAAATAGTGCACATGTCAAGGCTCCTCCAGAGCAAAAATCACGAAAAATCACGAACTTTGGAGGCTGATTGCTCGGCTCCCAGATGGTTGTTCTTGACGAGCCGTGGCATTTTGGAATCCTTGGGACATAACGAATCTCCTGATACCACTTTCACCCCGCTGCAGGGCCGAAAAAAAAACCGAATTTTTTTCGATCCAAGTAGTGGAGCAATCATTGGTTGATTGATGTTGGAACCCGAAAAGACGGGATTCGCCCCCTCCATATAAGCTGGAAGGTGAGTAAAATTTTCCATGCTCTAGGGGGGAGTGTCTCTGAATGGCTCCAAGAGGGTGACATTTCTCTGGTTTTTCTTTTTGAGATGAGACTTGATGATTTCTTCCACGAAGTCAGTTGAGTACCCATTAATTCTCCCCGCCTCCAGAATTCTCTTCTTTTCTTCCTCGAACTCAAGGTCGCTGAGGGGGATGTTGACGAGTCGATGAGCCATCGAGTGAAAGGCTGCCTGTTTTTGAGAGCCGGGATGTGCAGAGTCGGACGTGATGTACCTTCTCATCACAAGGTCAGAAGAAGGTTTTTCCTTTGGCATTTACCGGAAGCCAACCTCCACAGACAGGTTGAGCCGTAGCCTCGTTGAGCCTACGGATCAGCTGATTTGCGGTCTCGCCACGACTGTGAAGCTTAAATTCATCAAACAGATCAGAGCAGCCCCGGTCCCAAGTGGGGACATATTCCTTCCTGTACCCCCTTGGCACGGACTTCTTGGCAGCTGACTTCACAAGGCTCACGAACTCCTCGTAACGGCCAGGCTCCGGTGACAGGCTGCGCTCCTGGAGACTCCTCTCGAGCCCGTCATGAAAGCGCTCCCAATCTGCCAGTCTAAAGTTCCACCTAGGCCTAGGCACAGACTCAATGAGAGGAACTTTGGAGCCAAACTCGATCAGCATTGGTCTGTGTTGGCTGTGGGGAAAATTCCCCAACACAAAACGAGTAGCTGGCACGCCACTGTCTGAGTCAGCTCCAGAGGACACGAAGCACAAGTCTGGCGAGTACTCCCTCTGCCAACGAGCAGACCTGAATGTACCCTTGTCCTTGGCATTGTAGACAAGTTGGTGGTCACTTGCGGTCATCCAGGTCAGTAGGGTCTCTCCGTTCTCGTCAGTATCACCGTACCCCCATACACTGTGGTGACTGTTGAAATCCCCGACGAAGATTGACGGATGAGACATCTGGGGCAAAACTGAAGGGGGCCATTGAGCCTGTGGAGGCTTGTAGACGTTTGAGATCGATGTTCCAGCGACTGAAATGGTAAGGACGAACAAACCAGGGTCTACAGAACGAAACACAACCTGAGCATCCGTCACGTCCACGCTGGTGTAAGTTGCTATACCGTATTGCGGATGGTTTATCGCACCGACGAGCACAAATCCAGGAATGCATCCTCTCCGATCCAGGTCCAAGTCGTCCTTTGTATGCGTTTCCTGGAGGCAGACAACGGACACGTCGTTTTCCTTCAAGATCTGCGATAGAATCTCGCATTTCGCCAAGGAGATGGATTCCACGTTGAAGTGTAAAACTCTGATGAGCTCCGTTAGCGGCCGGTATTGAGCGTGCGTGTGTGGCGGTGTCGCCATGATGATTCGCGAAGCAGCTTGGCAATTCCAAAAACTCGATAAAATCTCCTTACAGGGCGCTGGAGCCTGTTGATCTCGACGTTAACCTAACACCCTGTCGGTCAACCTAGTTGCTGGGTTTGGTTTCACTCGGCTTTCTCGCGAGAAGCCACTAAATTTGAGTAAAATTGTACAGACGGTTCTCACGTACCCAGCTTAAAACAAGCAAAAATTTTTATATTTTATGCTCCTTTCAACTATGGGCACTAAGAAAGGGATCTCCAAAGCTTGTGTGGTATTTAAAATTAACTTTCTTTAACCACGCTGAACTTCGAAAAAGTCTTCTTGAAGGAAAAAATAAGAAAATATTGCAATTAAAATGGCTGATTTGCAACGAGAAACTCTAGTGAGAGGAATTTTAGACCTTCTATATAGCTTGTAAAGTGTACCATCTTATTTTGTTCAAAAATTGACGTACACATTATTCTGCTAATGTGAAATTTGAAAAATTAAGTTAATTTGAATTCATTCAAATCAAAATACTTAAGGGGTTAGAATCGACCAACCGGCCTATTGCGATTTTTTCGAAAAAAATTCAGCCAAATTGAGTTTGGCAAGTGGAGAATCTCCACTTGCAATTTTGTGCGGTTTCGAGTTGGGGTTTTAGCCCTGTAGCTCCCAAACGGGGGCTCCGATCCCAAAATGGTCTTCGGAAGATCCCCTCAACTTTTTGAGACGCTTCTGATGATACCAAAGTTTTGACCCTGAAAGCTCCTGGTGAGGAGTTAGAGGGCTTTTTCGGCCGATTTTGGGGGTCTAAGCATAGGCAAAATTTTCGGTGAAAAATTTTATATGGGAAAATGTAACTTTGAGGCCGAATATCACCGGAAGGAGGCTCTGGCCGGATGTGGGGTCGGTAGATTTGACCCTTAAGGGCATCGGTGAGTCCTCTCAAAAAATTTTTTTTTTCATGAAAATCAACTATTCTCAGATTTTCTTCCTGATTTCATCCCAGGTGTCCAAAAGGCTTATGGGATTATTTCCTGCACCCGAGGTCCCAGGGGGTCGAATGAGGTGTCATTGGAAAGGTAGTTTTTGGGCCTTTCCAACAATCTCAAATTTCTTATCGGAGGTCTGCTCGTTCTTAAGATATGATATTTTTGTCTAAAAAATCATACCTCAAAATTTAACTCCCAGCCCCTCGGGTTTTTTTCTTTTAAAAAATAGTTTAGGTCAAGGGAAAACTTTTACCCATATGTCACAACCCCGGTCGCCATGTTGGAAGTACGTCAAATAGCGAGTCAAAAGTTGAAAACGCCATTTAAAAATACTTCCAACATGGCGGGTGCCCAATTTTATATCTTTTAATTATACTGCTCATTAAGGAGTACAAATAATGCTTGGACACCAAACCGCTATGACCTACCAAAGTTACTTACTTACTTACTTAACAGGCGTTACGTCCATATTTTAGACTTAGCCTGCTCCAAAAGGTTTCTCCAGGCGACACGATCCTGGGCGAGTGTTCTCCATGATGTTACCCTGAGTTCTCGGAGATCGGCGTTAACACAGTCGATCCAGCGTGTCTTGGGACGCCCAACACCTCGACGTCCAACAGGGTCATTGGAGAACAATTTTGCTGGGGCTCGGTCCGGGTCCATGCGTGCCAGATGGCCCGCCCATCTCAGCCTATTCACCTTAACAGTGGCTACCACGCTTGGTTCCGCAAAGCTCCTCTCCAGCTCGAAGTTATATCTACGACGCCAGTTCCCATTCTCGAACACTGCTCCAAAGATGGTACGCAGGATCTTGCGTTCGAAAGCCAGTAACAGGTTCTCGTCCGTCTTAGTCAGGGGCCAAGACTCGGACCCGTACAACAAAACTGGGCGAATTAGCGTCTTGTAGATGATCAGCTTTGTCCTGATTGACAGCAGTTTGGATCGTAGGTGCCTCTGTAAGCCGTAGAAGCACCTGTTAGCAGCCATGATCCTCCTCTTGATCTCCAACGAGTTATCACTGTCTGCACGTGTCAGTGCTCCTAGATAGACGAACTCGTCCACCACTTCAAACTGCTGTCCATCCATGCTGACCAAATTCCCTTGCTGATACGGAACTGTAGCACTGTTGGTCTTCATGTACTTGGTCTTTTGTTCGTTGATCAGAAGCCCGACCTTAGCGGCTTCTCTCTTTAGGCTAGTGAAAGTCTCGACCACGTCTGCGTGTCTTCTACCGACGATATCCAAGTCATCCGCGAATGCTAGGATTTGTGTCATTCCGGTAGCTAGTGTCCTTGATGATTGGATGCCAGCACGCCTCATAGCACCCTCTAGCGCAACGTTGAAGAGTAGGGTGGATAGGGCATCTCCTTGCCTAAGTCCCTCTCTTATCTCAAACGGGTCGGACAGGTCGTTCCCCAATTTCACGCTGCACTTAGAGCCATTAAGTGTTGCAGCCACTAGCCTGATCAACTTGAGTTCAAAGCCCAACTCCTTCATCACAACAAGGAGTTCTTCGCGCTTAACCTTGTCGTATGCTGACTTGAAGTCAATGAAGAGGTGGTAAGTGTGGACTTTGAACTCCCTGCCTTTCTGCAGAATCAAACGGACATTAAAGATCTGATCAGTCGTCGATCTATCTCGTCTGAAACCACATTGATAATCACCGATAGTCGCACAATGGTCGATTTTGGTCATTTGACGCGAAATATATCTGTTTTTCTCCTCTTTGAGTACAAAGATAGCTCAACTAGGTATCGTTAGAACCAGAAAACTTTTGCAAGTTCACAGCACTTTAAATCATTAAAAAAGACCCATCCGTTCAGAAGTTATGAGGGTTCAAAGTTGGGAACCTCAAATTCGTGAAAAAAAGGCCGAAAAGGTCAACTTTGAAAATTCATATTTCCTAAGCAGATAAAGCTTTTTTGACCAAGTAACTTTTAAAAATCAGTAAAAAATGTGAAATTTCAGTAAACAACTTAAAAATTTAAAATTTTTTATTTTTTAAGGGAAATTTTTTCTCTCGAAAATAGACATTTTTAGCTTTTTTAAAGATTTTTAATTTCCCTAAAACTGACATGTGGCGTCTTTTGTCTTAGGATCTGTTAGTGGACCACAAGTCTAGTGTGCCATAAAAAATTCAGACAATTTGGATAACCGGAAATAGGTTTAACTGATTTGGCCTCCACAATCACCATCGAAGATGCATAATGCACTAAAAAGTAAACATAAAAATTAACAAAATTAACTTTGTTTTATTTTATTTGAATAGACTATAGTTTTATCTATTCAAAATGCCCAAAACGAGCTCCGTGAGTTAAGTCTACGATTTGTTTCGGATTTTAGAGTTGAACAAGTAATCGTATGCCTATGCTGAGAGAGAGCCCAAAACATTAACATCGATAAAAAAGTTATATCTCAAGCTAGAAAAATGATTTTGGACATTTTGGAAATAAAAAAATTATTGACATTGAATTTAAATTATTATTTTTTATATTGAAAATATATAACAAAAATAATATAAATAACATAATTATAATAAGGTCAATAAAACTTAAAACAATTTATTTCAAAATAAATATTTTTTTTCTTTCCAAAATGCACAAAACCATTTTTCTAGCTTGAGAAATAACTTTTTTATCGATGTTAATGTTTTGGCCTCTCTCTCAGCATAGGCATACGATTACTTGTTCAACTCTAAAATCCGAAACAAATCGTAGACTTAACTCACGGAGCTCGTTTTGGGCATTTTGAATAGATAAAACTATAGTCTATTCAAATAAAATAAAACAAAGTTAATTTTGTTAATTTTTATGTTCACTTTTTAGTGCATTATGCATCTTCGATGGTGATTGTGGAGGCCAAATCAGTTAAACCTATTTCCGGTTATCCAAATTGTCTGAATTTTTTATGGCACACTAGACTTGTGGTCCACTAACAGATCCTAAGACAAAAGACGCCACATGTCAGTTTTAGGGAAATTAAAAATCTTTAAAAAAGCTAAAAATGTCTATTTTCGAGAGAAAAAATTTCCCTTAAAAAATAAAAAATTTTAAATTTTTAAGTTGTTTACTGAAATTTCACATTTTTTACTGATTTTTAAAAGTTACTTGGTCAAAAAAGCTTTATCCGCTTAGGAAATATGAATTTTCAAAGTTGACCTTTTCGGCCTTTTTTTCACGAATTTGAGGTTCCCAACTTTGAACCCTCATAACTTCTGAACGGATGGGTCTTTTTTAATGATTTAAAGTGCTGTGAACTTGCAAAAGTTTTCTGGTTCTAACGATACCTAGTTGAGCTATCTTTGTACTCAAAGAGGAGAAAAACAGATATATTTCGCGTCAAATGACCAAAATCGACCATTGTGAGTCGTCTCTGCATGGGGGAGCAATCGATTGTATAGGATCTTTGCGAAAACCTTATACGCTGTGCCCACAACGCATATGCCACGATAGTTCTCGCAAAGAAGTTTATCTCCTTTTTTATGGAGGGGGCATAAGGAGCCCACCCGCCAATCGACAGGCAAGCTCTCTGTCCTCCAGATCTCTCCAATTAACCCATGCAGGGTGCTCGCCAACAAGTCGCCCCCATTCTTCAGTATCTCGGCAGGGATCCCATCTGGGCCTGGGGCCTTGTTGTTCTTGAGCGACTTTAGAGCATCAACGACTTCTTGGCGTGTAGGGGGTCCACGGTAGGTTCTCCGTCATCGTCAAGAAAACCAAAGTCCAGCGAAACGGCATCTGTTCCCACATCCTCATTCAACAGTGCGTCATAAATGCTCCCTCCATCTGGAGAGAACATCCGTCTTATTGGTCAGTAAGGCACCGTCCAATGCTCTACACATGTCTACTCGAGTGTTAAAGCCTTTTCGCTGAGCATTCAAGATCTTGTAGAATTTGCGGGTCTCATTTGTGTCGCGGAGGGTCTCCAGCTCCGAAAGCGTCCTGTTCTGGAACTCCTTCTTCTTCCTCTTGTGCACCTGTTTCTCTACCCTTCTCAATCTTTTGTAATCTTCTACAGAGGATCTTGTCGGTCTTTCCAATTTCTTGACTCGGGCTTCGTTCTTCCTTGCCGTGACCTGTGCACAATCATCGTCAAACCAGTCTCTCCTAGCATTTGCAGCCTGATACCCGATGATATTGGCTGCTTCCTCTTTCAGAACCTGATTCACGCGGCTCCATCGGTCAGTCAGGCTCTCATCGTCATGTTCCTGTTCTAGGAGCTGGTTGACTCTTGTGTCAACTTGATGGGCAAATGCGTCGGCCACTGCTGGGTCTTTCAGCCTATCAATGGCGAAACGTCTTGTAGCCTGTGAGTTCACTGTCCTTGCACGACTGAGGCGTGCTCTCACATCGACTACCACCAGAAAGTGATCCGAATCCACATTCGCCCCCCTACATACCCGGACATCAATCACGTCTGAAAGATGCCGGCCATCCACCAGACAATGGTCTATCTGATTTCTGGTAACGCCATCCGGTGATTCCCACGTAGCCAGGTGGATGCGCTTGTGACGGTAGAAGGTACTCTTGATGACCATTCCCTTCTCCGTGGCGAAGTCAACCAATCGCAGGCCATTCTCGTTCGTGACCTCGTGCAAGCTCCACTTCCCTATAGTTGGTCTCAGGACTTCTTCCCTGCCTACTTTTGCATTCATGTCTCCCAACACCATCTTAATGTCATGATGGGGGCAGTTGTCGTAGGCTCGACTGAGCGCCTCGTAATACTCATCTTTCTCGTCGTCCGATGAGTCGTTTGTGGGCGCATGTGCATTGATGAGGGAGTAGTTCTTAAATCTGCCTTTTATTCTCAGCACACACAGTCTTTCGCTGATGTTCTTAAAGTCCAGGACCAAGTGGTTCCACCTTTGGGCTACGAGGAAGGCAGTGCCAAGTACATGGTTGTCTCTATTGCTGCTACAGTAGATGTTAAAACCATTGCTTCTGTAGTTAGGTGTTGCCCTGTTCCATCTGGTCTCCTGGATAGCAGCAATAGAGACTTTCCGTTTAGCAATCTCATCCGTCAGTAACCGTAGGCCACCTGTCCTGTATAGGGTTCTAACATTCCAGGTGGCCAATCGAATATCCTTTAAACGTTTCCGATTCGTTACCGTTAGTCCAATCCTGTTTCTTCCTTCTTGAGCATTCGTTGCTAGGTTTTTTCTACGTGGCGGGTCGCAAGCCCAGCGCAAAACCTCCGAAGAGTGGTAGCCGCTAACATCAGCCGTTGTTGAGCGATCCCCCGACGGGCTGGTTACCATCAACTTCACGCGTCAACACCGTTGCCCGGGTTCCGCCACGAGGAGGCTGTTAGTAGGCACTTGGGAAGTCAACACTGAGGATTTCTCTCAGTATGAGCACCCCCTTGGAAACCCTGACCTACCAAAGTAGGTCAAAAGAATTTTCAAAGTCAAAAAATTCAGTTTTTTGAAAATTTCAATATGGCGAACGCCCTTAAATCCAAAAAAATTTTTACGGATTTGTATTCCTGACATTTGGCGCTACCAATAATACTAAAATTACCTTCCTAGTTGCTCTGGAAGCCGATATATAAGGGCGTGACAAGGCTACCACTTTATACTCACGAACCCCAATTGAATTGGCATTTCGAAGGGTGGCGGCCGTTTCACGCCCTTATATCTCGGCTTCCAGAGCAACTAGGAAAATGATCTTGATATCATTGGTAGCGCAAAAATGCCAGAAATACAAATCCGTAAAAATTTTTTGGATTTAAGGGCGTTCGCCATATTGAAATTTTCAAAAAACTGAATTTTTTGACTTTGAAAATTCTTTTGACCTACTTTGGTAGGTCATAGCGGTTTGGTGTCCAAGCATTATTTGTACTCCTTAATGAGCAGTATAATTAAAAGATATAAAATTGGGCACCCGCCATGTTGGAAGTATTTTTAAATGGCATTTTCAACTTTTGACTCGCTATTTGACATACTTCCAACATGGCGACCGGGGTTGCAACATATGAGTAAAAGTTTTCCCTTGACCTAAACTATTTTTTAAAAGAAAAAAACCCGAGGGGCTGGGAGTTAAATTTTGAGATATGATATTTTAGACAAAAATATCATATCTTAAGAACGAGCAGACCTCCGATAAGAAATTTGAGATTGTTGGAAAGGCCCAAAAACTACCTTTCCAATGACACCTCATTCGACCCCCTGGAACCTCGGGTGCAGGAAATAATCCCATAAGCCTTTTGGACACCTGGGATGAAATCAGGAAGAAAATCTGAGAATAGTTGATTTTCATAAAAAAAAAAATTTTTGAGAGGACTCACCGATGCCCTTAAGGGTCAAATCTACCGACCCCACATCCGGCCAGAGCCTCCTTCCGGTGATATTCGGCCTCAAAGTTACATTTTCCCATATAAAATTTTTCAAAAAAAAAAATTCAAATTTGGCACCGCAGTTGGCCGCTTGGCCAGGTCTAAGCCCTTAATTGAAGATCAAGCATGAAGCGTGTACTTTCCAGGTTTTAATTTGAGGGAATCTGATTGCCCAATGAAAGAAGGAATAGAATTCTTAAACATTAGAATCTAGTTGGATTCTCGTAATATGAAAACTTGGAAAGTGCACGCTTTATCTTGATTTTCGATTTTGTATTTTGATTTGCTTTATTAATTTTTCCGATATGATTTGATAACATGATATGACACAATAATATTATTTAGTTAAATTAACATTCACTTTTACTACCAATGCTGCTTTAGGATTTATTGAAGGTAAGAATGAACTTTTTTATCACTCGGGGGGCAATGACAGGGTTGTCAGGTGTCCCGCTTTACGCGGGATTGTCCCCAAAAATCAGGGTTTGATTTTTGGTGGATAGTCCAGCCCCAGGAGACCTCGTTCCTCGAAAATCAGGGTCATCCGACCGCTATTCGTGAAGTTATCGCGATTTTGGATCAAAAATGGCGTGGAAAAAAAAGTTCCGGACTATTTCAGACACCGAACTTTGATTTTAACAATGAAAAGTTTCGCGAACCCCCAAGTGTTGTGTATCAAAATGCGTGTCTTTAAAGCAACTACAATTTTGTAAAATATTTTAGGCAGCTACAAACCTCGGTTCGAAAATTATCGGCCAAAATAAAGTTTCGCGAATATCAGGGTAAATCTTTCTCCGCCCACCATCTCGCAAGCAGACCTTGCCTTGTTACCAATTTGGTATCGACAGCCGGGAAATTTAATGTAGATTCCGGCAATACCACATTTGACGGGAATTATTCAAGTTTTCATCGAAAAAAATAATGTTTTCTGAACCGTCTCCTGATAAAAATTTATAAAACCACGACTACGGCGATGTAATCGCCGTTTTCGTTATGGAAACGCCAGCGGAACCCCAGAGAACCTATAATAGGCGGAACGGGGATTAAATTACGCAACTTTTTTGCACGAGAAGTCCTCGTGAAACGGCCTAATAAGGCCGCAATAAGCAAAAT
Source organism: Forcipomyia taiwana (assembly GCA_963930915.1). Taxonomy (NCBI): domain Eukaryota; kingdom Metazoa; phylum Arthropoda; class Insecta; order Diptera; family Ceratopogonidae; genus Forcipomyia; species Forcipomyia taiwana. The sequence goes on from CAWVOI010000005.1 coordinate 665,153, forward strand.
AAACAAACATTCACATACATAAATAAAACGTTTATTTGACACTTGGAGCCGTGGGTATTCGGATGGGCATACCTGGCAGAAAAGTATGACTTGGTCTAGGAATATGGGTCTGAGGTTCATATACATAAATCATAGGCAATATTTATTTTTGAAAAAATCTAAAAACGGTATTTTTTGAAAAATCTCAAAATTTGTTATTTTGTGTCTGATCAAGTCATCATTTTGAAAATGCACCCATAAGCTTTATAATCGATTTTGCTACATAGATTTAATTTTTTAAATTTCTTTTGATTGTAAGTCAGTTTGAAATTCTGAGGGATTACTTAATTAAATGAAAATTGGAATAAGTAACGAACCGATATTTTTATTCTCTTTCGGTATCCTTTTATTTAAAAGTAACAGTTAAACACGTTTAACTTTGAGCAGTTTTCTCTTTCAGGTTCGAGGATTTATGTGGCCTGAGTTGCAAAAGAAGAAGAAAAAGGGAAAAGGCAAACGATAATACATATCATTCCGAAATGCGTTAAAATAATAAAAAATTCAAATAGAAAATTGTTTTACTACAGCAATCCCTAAGGGCTCTGGATCAACCAATCGGCCTACTGCGATTATTTCAAAAATATGCCATATAAATTGAGTTTGACAAGGAACAAACTCCCCCTTCAATTTTTGTGGTTTCGAGTTGGGGTTTTACTCCCATAGCTCTCAAACGGATGCTTCGATCCCAAAACGGTCTTGGGGTAACCCCTCAAATTTTTTAGACGCTTCCGATGGCATTCAATCTCCGACCCTGGAAGTTCCTGGTAAGAAGCAAGAAGGCTTTTTGGCATATTTTGGGAGGTCCAGACAAGGGCAAAATTATTCATGAAAATTTTTTGTATGACAATTTCAACTATGGGGCCGAATATCTCCAGAGGGAGCCTCTGGTCGGATGTGGGGTCGGTGTATTTGCCACCCGGGGGATCACTCTGCATCCCTTTTAAAAAATTTTGTTTTCATGAAAATCAACTATGGTCAGATTTTCTTCCTGATGTCATCCCAGATGTCAAAAAGCCTTTTGAATTATTTTCTGCACCTGAGATCCCAGGGGGTGGAATGGGGGTCGAATGTTGGGCCTTTCCAACAAACCGAATTTTCCTATCGAAGGTCTGCTTGTTCTAAGGATATGAACTTATACCATATGTCTCAAAAATCATATCTCCAAATTCAGCTCCCAGCCCCTCGGATTTTTTTCTTCTTAGAAATAGGTTAGGGCAAAGGGCAATTTTTGCTCATATGCCATAACCCAGGTCGCGGCTGACTATTGTATATGTTTCAATTAAAGTCCTTATTGAGCAGTACAAGTGATGCTTGAGCACCAAACCGCTATGACCTACAACAGTAGGCCAAAAGAATTTTCAAAGCTCAAAAATTCACTATTTTTTTTATTCAGGTCAAAACCAGTTTCTAGCACCCTAAAATCCTGACTACTCCTCAGAAAAAGAGTCCAACAAATACAAATGAGCACTTTTCAGAAAGGTTATTAAATTCTTTGAAAGGTTAACAGAAGAAAATTTTGAAAAAAAGTGGGGCTGAGATATGAGGCCAAATGTAAAACGTCCATTCTCAACGTGACGAACGCACCAAATGTGCCCTTTGAGGTCTTCTAATTCTTGGGGGGCTTAACTTACAGCAGCCAATTTGGGCTTGAACTGTCAGCTGTTTTAAGAGGTACTACAACAACATCGGGTTGGATTTTTCATTACTCTTCTTCTTGGTGAAAATTGAGAAAAAGTGAGCGTTACTCACGCACATTTTTTGTCACACCATCTTGACTTGAGTACACTCAAAGTCAAATTCTATTTCTAAAAACAGCACAGGAAAATTTTAAGTACCATGATGGAAAGCTGATTAAATTCCCTTTCCAAAAATACCATAACCTTGGGTTTTGAGTTAAGGGTTGCGGAGGAATTCAGTCAAGAAAGAGCGTTACTCACGCACATTTTGATTTTTATTTTTGGTGTTTTTGCGTCACGCTTCGACATATGATCCAGAGGAGCAGGATTCATTCTTCATCAAAGTTTTAGGACTTGAATATGTTACTGAGCTTGAAAATTACTAAAAAAATTTTATTTGAGTGGCTTAAGTAAAAATTTTCCTAACCTGAGGGGCCGCAAAAGGGGACCCATACGTGAGCTAGGTAAATATATTTATTTTATCCGAATTGGCTAAAACTCAGAATGGTCAGGCAAAATGACAAACTGAGAAATATTAATCAAGACATATATCCTCTAAAATGTAAAATGACGGATCTAGGGGTATTTTAAGTGCAGAACTGTAGGTCAATTTTTTAGAATTGATGTTCAAAATGTGTCATTGCGGTTAGGATTGTAAATGTCAAGTTTATCAGTCATCTAAGTCTTTAAAATTTCTTAAATTTTCAAAAATGTGTTCAATGAGCCTTTTTAGTCAATCCGTTGAAGAGTTATAGGGTTTTAAGTGAATGAAGTCCTCATCTCCTATGTCTCTCCGAAAGGCAAAACAATTTTTTTTTATCGGTTGATTTTGACAAAGTCTCATCTTTATTTAGTTTTACTGAGGCATAAAATTTTGCGAAAGACCAAACTTTTCAATCTAGAGTCTTCAAGAGTAGCACGAAACAGCTAACGAAAAAAGCGTTACGCACGCACACTTTTTGAAGGCTCTTTTTGGGGTACTTCTTGACCAGTAACGACGAAAACACCCAAGACCAATTTTTCAGGAAACTTAAAACTCTAAAGCTTGTGGGCCTTTAAGGAAGCCTAACTGTCAAGGTGAAGCCAGTAGATAGACTTTTCTATTTTCTAGCGTTACGCACGCACCAGATCTTGACCCCTATTGTAAACCAGAAACCAAAAGGGGGAGCATGAGTAACGACGCATATTTTGAGTCTTGTTGACCTGCTCTAAATTTCATAAAACAAAGTTTTGAGATTAAATAACAACTAAGAGTGAAATCAAGAAATTAAAATTAAAATTCTCCGAGCAAAATTTTTTTTCGTGACTTAGGCAAGGAAAATATATTACCATACGCTAGAAACCCCGGCTTATAGTATCATTTTCGAAACCTTAGGATTCGCTTGTTGTGAAAAAGTATCATTTGGCACCCTCTGAGCTGTTTGAAAATTTCAGTTTTGCAATAGCGCCAGCGAGAATGGACGAAAACATGTTTAGTCGGGGACGAACGCATTTGAGTGCATTTTCAATTCGCTTTGTTGCAAATGTTAGGTCGAGGTGAAAATATTTTGTCCTGAATTCCGTCACTGCAGAAACTTTTTGGACCCCTGAATTTGAACCCACAGGTCATAGAGCCTTAATGTAGAAGGATATTTAGCTAAATTTAATGTCATCTATGTAATGGTCCCTGGGTGCTCTCCTTTGCTGGCGCACCAGTCAGTAGGGTAAACACCAAGTGGTCACTGGCCTCTCCGTGGCGGGACTAGGAACGTAACCAGCATATGGGTGGTGCAACCCGCCGCAAGGCAATGCGAAATTACGGCTAGCAAGTGTACTGTGTGCAGGAGGACAGTAGGATGAAACTATGGCTTTGCTGTTCAATGACTGCGTATGGTCTTGGGATTGGGACCCTAAACGCTTCCCTTGGCCCGACGGTGAACAGTTGGTTGTGCGCCAGGCTTGCGACCTGCCACTTAAAACCCTTCAGCAACGAATGGAACAGAAGAAGGAAACAGGACTGGAATTACGGTAACGAAACGGAAACGTCTTAAGGACTTACGCTTGGCCACCTGGAATGTACGATCCATCTACAGGACGGGTGGCCTCCGGTTACTGACAGGAGAGCTTGAAAAAGCTCATGTTTCTGTTGCTGCTATTCAGGAGACACGGTTCAACAAAGACTCTCCGAACTATGTTAGCGGTGGCTACATGATCTATAATAGCAGCAACAGAACAGACCATGTACTTCGTACTGCCTTCCTAGTGGCTAGGAGGATACAACACCTGGTTCTGGACTTCCGGAAGGTCGACGAGCGGATGTGCGTGCTGAGGCTTAAAGGACGCTTTAAGAACTATTCCATCGTGAATGTGCACGCCCCTCATAATGGCGCTCCTGACGAGGAGAAAGACGCCTTCTATGAGAGACTCCGCGACGCCTATTCGCAGTGCCCAAGATACGACGTCAAACTCGTGTTGGGTGACTGCAACGCCCAGATAGGCAAAGAGGAAGTCTACAGACCAACGATAGGAAGACAAAGTCTCCATGATGTGACGAACGAGAACGGCCTGAGGCTTGTGGACTTCGCAGCTGAGACAGGCATAGTTGTGAAGAGCTCGTTCTTCCAGCACAGAAGGAGACACCTAGCCACTTGGATACACCCTGACCCCGATCTGAATGTCGAAAACCAGATTGACCACTGTCTGGTGGACGGCAGGCATTTCTCAGACGTGATAGATGTTAAGACGTGTTGGAAAGCGAATGTCGATTCCGATCACTATCTGGTGCTGGTAGTTGTGAGAGCTCGGCTGGCGAGATTCCACAACAGACGCTACGAGGGAGCTAAGGCGTTAGCCACCTCCAGGCTCAAGGACCCCCAGGTAGCATCGGCATTCGCAGAGGGAGTGGGCGCAAGAATCGAGGAGCTTAGAACCCGACCAGGGGCCACGACTACAGATTGGCGAGCTGTAAGTGAGGTGGTTAAGAAGGAAGCGATTAACACCTTGGGGTATCGGACCCCAAACGACTACAAGACCTGGTTCGATGAGGATTGCGCCCGGGTTACTGACGCCAAGAACGAAGCCCGTGTCCAGTAGCTGCTTTCGAGAACGAGAGCCGCAAATACGCGGTACTCAGAGTTGAGGCGAGAAGAGAAGAAACTGCACAGGAGAAAGAAGAGTGAGTTCGAGGACAGGACGCTGTGCGAACTCGAGAGACTCCGCTACGCAAACGAATCTCGCAAGTTCTATAAGAACGTCAACTCCCAGAGGAAGAGCTTCAACCCTCGAACGGCTATGTGCAGAGGTGCCGATGGCAGAGTGCTGACCAACAAGAACGAGGTCCTTGGTCGTTTTGCCCAGCACTTTGGGACGCTGCTGAACGAGGGGCACGAGGAAGGTGATACAGCGGACATCAACTTCCTCGAGGACGACGGAAGGTCAGTAACCCCACCAACACGTCAGGAAGTCTCCTCAGCCATTAACTCCTTGAAGAACAACAAAGCCGCGGGTCCCGACAACATACCGGCTGAGATTCTCAAGTGCGGGGGAGAGGAGCTGGCTGGAGCCGTGCATGAGGTTATAGAGCAAGCCTGGGAGCGAGAAGTGCTTCCTGAGGAGTGGATGGAGGGATCGCTGATCCCCATCCACAAAAAGGGAGATAAACTGGAGTGCGCCAATTACCGAGGCATCTGCCTCTTGGACGCAGCCTACAAGGTATTTGCGCGTGTACCTTACAACAGGCTGCTCCCTCATGCGGAGACTTTGATCGGGGAGTATCAGTGCGGGTTCAGACGGAATAGATCGACAACCGACCAGATTTTCAATCTACGTCTGATCCTGCAGAAAGGCAGAGAATTCAAAGTCCAGACGCACCACCTATTCATCGACTTCAAACAAGCCTACGACAGGACCAAACGTAAGGCACTGTATGAAGTCATGAAGGAGCTGGGCTTTGAAACTAAACTTATCCGACTGGTGAAAGCGACACCGGATGGTACTAAGTGTCGGGTCAGAGTGCAGAATGACCTATCAGAACCTTTTGAAACTCGTGAGGGGCTCAGACAGGGCGACGCGCTATCCTGCCTCCTCTTCAACGTGGTTTTGGAGGGTGCCATGAGACGCGCGGGCATCCAAACAGCGAGGACGCTGGCCACTCAGATGACCCAGATCCTGGGCTTTGCGGACGATCTGGACATCGTGAGAAGGCGTCACTCTGAGGTTTCCGATACTTTCACCAGGTTGAGAGACGAGGCTGAGCGGCTCGGCCTCGTCATCAACGTGGATAAGACCAAGTACATGAGGACGAGTAGCAACCAAGTCCCGGGCCCGACAGGAGATGTCGTGGAGATTGGAGGCCAAAGGTTCGAGGTAGTCAACGAGTTTGTGTACCTAGGGGCGCTGGTCCGCGCTGATGGTGATAACTCAGCAGAGATCAAGCGCTGCGTCATGGCCGCAAACCGGTGCTATTTTGGCCTCCAACGGATACTGCGCTCGAAACTGCTGTCGAATAAGACAAAGTGCGCCATCTACAAGACCATCATCAGGCCAGTGCTGATCTACGGATGCGAGTCATGGCCGATGCGACGCAGTGATGAACAGCAGCTGCGCTCCTTCGAGAACAAGGTCCTCCGAACCATCTTTGGACCGAGGAAGGAGGGAGACAGATGGCGCCGCAGGTATAATTTCGAGCTGCGGAGGGACTTTGGTGACGCAGACATAATTGCTACCGTCAAGACGCAAAGACTACGATGGGCAGGCCACCTTGCGTGGATGGAAGAAGGTCGAGCCCCCAAAGCACTCTTTGCGAATGATCCAGTGGGGCGTCGTGGCGTGGGACGCCCCAAGAACCGCTGGATTGACGGGGTACAACAGGACCTACGTACCCTGAATGTCGGGAACTGGCAAAGGAGAGCACAGGACCGTACCGACTGGAATCGGATTCTTGACTCGGCCAAGACCAAAAATTGGTTGTAGCGCCGGAGAAGTAAGTAATGTCATCTAATATTTCCCCAATTTTCAGCTCAATTTGAGCACAAATTTTTCGCCTCACAAAGACTTTGGTATCCCTCAGCTCCACACCCTTGGGTCATAGAGACTTGCTGTAGAACTTTTTTTGCTGGATTTAATGCCATCTTACAGTTGCCAAAGTTTCAGCTCAATCGGTTGAATTTGAAATTTTGCTCTTCTGTTCGCCAAGGGAAGTCTTGGGTGGCCACTTTTTGACCCCCAAGGTCCATTATTTTACATTTTTAAGACCATGACCCGAAACAAAAGTTGCTTATTTTGTCATTTTACATGACTTTTCTAAATTTCAGCTCAATCGGAGCAACTAAATTTTTCCCCCCTTCAGAGGCTTTTCAACCCACCCCTTGAAGTGATAAGGGCAAACATGTGTTCTATGATTTACTAGATTTGACGTGATATGTAACATATCCAAAATTCAGCTCAATCGAACGAAGTATATAGAACTTTCATACAACGGGAAAACCCCCTTAATTACCCCACAGGCAGTTTTTGGAAAAACCAAAGTGTTTCGCCCTCTCCAGACCATACATGGTATAGTACAATTCGCGTAATATAAATTCGCGTAATAGCAACCTCGTCTAATATAAACGAATTTTGGTTCTTCCGTCTCTCGATTTCACATGAAATTGAGTTCTTCTAATATAAAGTTCGCATAATACAATCGCAAGGGAGAGGCCAATATAATTGATATTATGCTAACTTTATATTAGACGAACTCAATTTCATGTGAAATCGAGAGACGAGAGAACCAAAATTCATTTATATTAGACGAAGTTGCTATTACGCGAATTTATATTACGCGAATCGTACTGTATCAATTATTTTGGCCTTTCCCTTGCGATTGATAGTACGCGAACTCTACTGTATCATGTAAAAGGCCGCAGGTCTCTAGCTATTGTAGTTTCGGAGCCTTTGCGATTCAGACGGACGGATAGACTGTCATATCGGACACATAAGTGCATTTTTTTCAAAATTGATGAAAATGCACTCAAAACCTCGTATTATTAAAGTTTGTGGCTCCTAAGCCATCGAAGATTAGATATTATCGTATCGGCAACCAAGGAAATATTTGAGTATCGTGACGTCACACTCAAGTGTAAACAAACGCTCACGCGAATATGTTCATCTTTAGTGGACTAAGTTGCTATTATCCTCCTCTAAATTTCATACAAGTGTCCCCTTCTGTCACCTAAATAGTACCCACTTTCGATTTTGTAAGGGGAACAAAGTTTTGTATGGAGTCCACTGTACGTCCTGGGCGACCCGCAAAGTCACAATCTCAGAGTTGTGCACTGGCAACTCGCCCGGAGCGGGCGGGTTAGGGTTGGGTTATATTAGGGTGGGCGGGTTTCGGGTTGGATCGGGTTAGGGTCAGCCCGTTTTAGCCCGACAACCCGAATTGTGAATTTTGGCCCTAAATTTATATATTTCTTATTGCTTTTTTTGCTTGGCCTAATTTTCACTTTTTTTGTGAAAATTATTTTGAGTGTTTCTTATACCACCAGGGAAGCAAAGACTTATTTCGGGTTGGTTAGGGCGGGCGGGTTTCGGGGTGGGCTGGTTTAGGGAGGGCGGGTTTCGGGTTGGGCCGGGTCCGGGCGGGCGGGTTTAGGGTTTTGTTCGTAAATTTCGTTTCTGCACATCTCTACACAATCTGCAAACATTTTATTTGCTTATAATTGTCTCACACCTTGCTTTTGGATCATTTGAACCATTGATGGTTTTATATATAAATGGGTTAATGGATACGAAAAATCTTTCACAATTTTGGTTTTGTAAAGCATTGAAGGCCTTATGTGTTCGGTTTGCCTGTTCGTCCGTCGGTCTTTCCATCCGTTAAACTCAATAATGCTCAGAAACTAGAAAAATCAGAAACGTTGAGGGGGACATAATGTGGTTTTTCCGGAAAATTGTTAGGAACTAGTGGGCTTTCCCGTAGTATCCGATTGATGGTGTTGATAGCTCAGGCTAGATTCTACACTTGTGTTGCAAGGGATCAAACCCGGGTCGGATCTGGGAAGCAAAAATATCAAAAACAAAACTTAGCGCAAGATGACATCAACAAGGAGCTGTTCACATATTACGTCACGTTCCAGGGGGGGGGGGGGTGTCGGCCGCTCCGTGACAGTCAGTACAAACTCAAGTACTGTTATATAGGATAAACCGTGACAGAGGGGGGGGGGTGGGGGTCGAAAATCTCGATTTTCACCGTTACGTAATATGTGGACAGGCCCCAACGAACTCTTACGAAAACTCAAACACACACTCACTTCTTCTAATTGGAACGTATTGAGCACGTTCCAGTAATCCTGTTGTACGAATGTTTTACATAAATAATTTATTTAATTGAGCTGAAATTTGAGTATATTGTAGGACATGTAAGCATTAACACTTGTTGACAGAACCTGGTAATTATAAAGCTGGATAATAATCTGTTAACCTCTATTTTTGGAAATAAATTTTTGCAGCTTCTAAATTTTTCAAGTAAAAATACATACTTACTTTTAAGATATTAACATATTTCATACTTATTCAGTATGAACCATAAATCGAGTTAAATTGTAGGATCAGCTGTGCGGGAAGGGAATCGATGTAATACAATATATTAGTAAACAAAAATTCGCGAAAACAACCTATTCATGAATTAATAAGTGTCTCAGCAACTAATTGTGTTACAAAGAATGGGTAATCAGATAGCAGCAGTGGCATCATCTCAAATATTGCCTGTTGAAGTGTATTTGGCAAATGTTGATCTAAATTTAATTTATGAAAACAAGTGAGAATTTTTTATTTAAAAAACTAGCAACATCAAAATGATTTTCCCTTTGTTTCTTTTGTTATTTTAGCATGGGAAGTACGAGATTTCTGAAAGTAGCAAAAGCCCGATCTAAGGAAGGATCGGTTGTTGTAAAAGTATTTGTTCGTCATGATTTGAGTATCAAACTGGATTTGCACAAAGAAAAACTTGACTTGATAAAGGGAGCCTTATGCTCAGCTCCAAACTGTTTGCCGTTTCAATTGAGCATTATCAATGACAAAGCTGGGTTTGTGGTTCGCGAGTATGTTCGTCACAGCTTGTATGATAGAATTTCTACGCGACCGTTCCTCTCCATCATAGAAAAGAAATGGATTACGTTTCAAATTTTGTGCGCTTTACATCAGTGTCATAAGCAGAAAGTTTGTCATGGTGACATTAAGGTACATGAACCAAGTTTTAGAAAAGGAAATTTGATCAAAAATTTTTTGCAGCTTGAAAATATTTTGGTGACTTCCTGGAATTGGGTGATGTTAGCTGATTTCGCTTCATACAAACCTGTTTACTTACCTGATGATAATCCAGCCGATTACAACTATTTCTTTGACACAAGCAGAAGAAGAATCTGCTACATCGCTCCCGAGCGCTTTGTCAGCTCTATGGGAAATCAAAAGGAAATGAACTCAACAAATGATCTTGAGCTGTGTTACTTTTCTGCTCTAACTCCCGAAATGGATATTTTTTCTACTGGGTGTGCTCTTTTAGAACTTTGGACTGACGGCATAGTACCATTTGATTACGCACAGCTCCTGTCATACAAGAGTGGTTCTGATGAAGTTATTATCAAACATTTGAACAATTTAACGAATGACAACCTACGAAATCTTATATCATCAATGGTTAGTCGAGAACCCAAAGACAGAAATTCTGCTGAAGTGTACTTGAGTGATGAAAGAGATAAATTCTTTCCAGAATACTTCTATTCATTTCTGCAATTATTTTTTCAAATGATTGCGACAAAATCATTTGATGAAAAAATAAATATTCTTTACCCGGACATCAAGCAAATAGTTGGTATTCTGTCTGAAAAACAGAGAGTCAAAGCAGAAAACGGTACCATACTTATCATTAGTGTTGTAGTTTCAAGTATACGAGGATTAAAAAGGTAATAATTTTCAAGAAATCAAGAAAAGTATGCGTTACTCACGCACGATTAATGGCATGATAGATGTCTCAAGAAAAAATAAACTAAATTTTTCTGTCCATAGTACTTTAACCTTGAATGTTGAGTGATTAGTTAGGGAGAAATAAAGTAAAAGAAAAAGGGTTTCTCTCGTATAATAAGCTTTTTAATATTGGTTTCTTGTGCAGTTTCAAAATAATAAACCAAAAGAAACAGGATATTAAGTCTTAATCAAGTTTTGGCCCTTTTTCTTAGCATAAAAAGCTTGAATTAAATTGTGTTAATTTCTCTAAGATTCTAAGTCAGGTGGTAACGTCACTGTCTAGAGTGAAAAATTTTCTTCATTTTTTACGGATATAAATGTTTAAATTCTTACTTATCATAAAGTGGGGGGTTGTTAATTATTTTATATCTTAATAAGATTTAAAGCATGATTAAAGCTGAATCGGGGACAGTTGCAAAGTTGGGCCGAATTGTAAATCTTTTGTCAAAAAATCCGTTTATGTACAAGTTCAAGGGGTCTATAGCTCCATTCCTGGTGGTGATAAACTGTACGTAGAACAAGGGGGTGAGAGGTCTAAGAAGTCAACGCCTAAAAGATATTTCAACAAAAAGCTGCTTAATAGACACTTACCTTCTACCTTTGTCAACGACAAAGTTAAGTAGTGTCCTTTAATTTGAAACGAAGAACAGTTTCCTTAAGTTGATAAAAATTTGGGGGAAACAATAGCTTTCCATTTTGATCATCCTCATATATAGATACAAATATGATTTGAAAATGAGCTCAAATTCGTTCGTCCCCACTTAGCTTTTAATAAGATTCTATTCTTTAATTTTGATATTTTTTAGATGTTCAACAAAGTTGCAGGCGCTAGAAATAATCATGATCATTGCTGAAGGGAGCACTACAGAAATAATACTGGATCGAATTTTGCCCTATGTTTTATTTCTTACAAATGATGCTACTTCCAAAGTGCGTGTGTCTGCGCTTTCTACCCTCACTGGTTGTGTTGCTCTAATCAATAGCTTGCCAAGAAGCGATATCAACATATTTCCGGAGTATATTTTTCCTTCAATTGCTCACCTAGCTGAGGACAAAACTACAACTGTTCGAGTTGCTTATGCCAAACACATATCGACCCTTGCCAAACATGCATTACAGTTCTTAAACCAGTGGCACAGAGATTATCCAAAGGAAATGACGACACAAAAATACGAGTTTGAGTTGCACGCGCTGCATGAAGTTTTACAAAACGCAGTTATTAATCTTTTGACCGACCAGCAGTCCGTGGTCAAGCAAACTTTAGTAGAATCTGGAATAACTAACGTATGCATATTTTTCGGGAGACAAAAAGCCAACGACGTTATCCTATCACATATGATAACATTTCTCAATGATAAAGAAGATAAAAACTTACGAGGAGCCTTTTTTGACAACATAGTGGCCGTCGCATGCTTCATCGGGTTGCACTGTTCTTCGATTCTGGTCCCGCTTTTAGAGCAAGGTTTAACTGATCCTGAAGAATTCGTCGTATCTAAGGCTGTCAAAGCAATGTCAACATTGACAAAACTAAATCTAATGCAGAAGTCCACGTTGATTGAATACATCAAAGATTGCAGTTGTTATTTGGTTCACCCAAACGTTTGGATACGACACGAAGTTTGTGGTCTTATATCTGTGGCGGCTTGCAAGCTAACTCCTCTTGATGTACAATGTAAACTATTGCCCTTAATTACAAACTATTTATATAATCAATTGATTCAAATTGATCGTCCAGAGTTGCTCCTGGATAGTTTGCAAAAACCAATCCCACGAACGATTTACAACACTGTGATAAGATACAATGAAATAGAAAATTTCTTCAAGTTCATTAAACAAAAGCACCAGACCAAACAAGATTCAATAGATCCAATGAATGATAACATCGGCAATCTTGTATCGGTAAGTGATATGAAGGAGGGGCAGAGCGCTTTTAAATTTTTCAAAATGAAAACTTGCGTATGGCTCTCCGTTAAAATCAAAAACATATGTATATCTTATCAATTTGTAAAAGGGGGCAAAAGTGCCCAAATCGGTAATAGATAAAGCACGCTGGTAGTCAAAGACCAAGCAGGTCCCGACAATCCTATTGTGATCCACCTTGAAAAAGTCCATATCGTGCGCGCCATCGCAGTCCCATTCCTCGTTTTCACCTTTAATACAGTTCAGCAGAAGTTGCCGCGGTCGGTTTTAGGAAAAGTGAACTCTCCATCGAAAGTCCGTTACTCTACCGACTAGGCTACCTGTGCCCCTTAAAGAAAGAGTAATAGAGTATAAGGAAGTTTCATAAGATGGATCTTCCTCTTTACACCCCCTCCCCTTCCCCCCCCCCAGGGGCATTGGGGGTTTAAGATTTCCAGCCTGCACCTTTTCATACATACCATATCCAACACGACGCAGAAAAACGTCGTTGTCAATATTTTGAAAAAATTAACTCAACCCGATTTGTCCAACCGTTCGAGCCAAAACGCTCCGAAACCAATCCCACGCTATAGACTTACGGTTTTGGCATATTTCCATGTATGATCTGGAAGGCGAATATTTTCTAACCCAATCGAGCTGAAACTTGGGCAAATGTTAAATGATATTAAATTTAGCAAAATATCCCTCTACATAAAGGCTCTATGATCTGTGGGATCAAAGTCAGGGGTCCAATAAGTTTCTGCAGTGACAGAATTCGGGACAAAATATTTTCACCTCGACCCAACTTTTGCAACAAAGTGAATTGAAAATGCACTCAAATGCGTTCGTCCCCGACTAAGCTTTAAACATGTTTAATCATAAGAGTATTTGTAATTGCAGTTTATAAAGCGTTTGACACATGAAGGATATAATGACACCATTGAGCTTCAACTTCTAGCAATGTGCAAATTTATCATAAAAATACACAAATATAAGCATGCAAATGATTTTCGCTTAGTTGATGGAGGAATAAATTTAGATGAAAACACTAATGGCTGCCATGAAGTACTTTTGAGCATTGCAAATATTCAACAAGAAACGGAATCTTATTTGTAAGTTGTTGGCTAACTATTATGTTATGAACTTATCAATATATTACGATACATTTGTTTTTCACAACACCAGTCCAAAAAAGTGAAGAACTTTTAGTGCATTTTCATCAATTTTGAAAAAAAGCACCTATGTATCCGAATGTCCGAGTCGCAAAGGCTCCGAAACTACAAGAGCTAAGGACCGGCGGTTTTTGTATGTTGTCATGTATGGTCTGGAGGGTCGCCTCAATGATTTGGTTTTTTCGAAAAACTGCCTGGGGGGTAATTAAAGGGGTTTTCCCGTTGTATGAAAGTTTCATATACTTCGTACGATTGAGCTGAATTTCGGATATGTTATAGATCGTGTCAAATCTGTTTTAAAACTCAGCTTATAAATTGCCGTTTCAGTGAGCTGAGCTGAATTTTAGATATGTTAGTTGAATCATAGAAAACATGTTTGCCCCTATCACTTAAGGGGGTGGGGTAAGAGGCCCCCAAAGGGGGAAAATTTAGTTGCTCCGATTGAGCTGAACTTCAGAACGGTCATGTAAAATGATAAAATAAGCAACTTTTGTTTCGAGTCATGGTCTCAAAAATGTAAAATAACGAACTCTGGGGATCAATAAGTGGCCACCCAAGACTTCCCTTGGCGAACTGAAGGGCAATATTTCAAATTCAACTGATTGAGCTGAAACTTTGGCAATTGTTAGGTAGATGATATTAAAACCAGTAAAATACAGTTTTACAGTAAGTCTTTATGAACCAAGAGTGTGAAGCTGAGGGCTACCAAACTTAGTATGAGGCGAACATTTTTTGACTCCAATGGACCTGAAATTAAATATCCTCCTGTATTAAGGCTCTATGACCTGTGGTATCAAAGTCAGGGGTTTGGCTCTTTTAGCCTCTTACAAGATGTGCCCTCGAGTGGCATGTCTTTGAAAACGTCTTGGCTTCAGGATGAAGCTGGTAGGCAGTAATCCGTGAACCGGAACTCCTGGGGGCTCCTGAGGGCTTCTGAGTGACTTAGACTAAAATTTCATCGATTTGGAAGGCCAGCACTGTGTAACTAAGAGATTCCTGAAAAGTTTCTTTTTGACCTCGAAAATAAAAGTCAGTCGAAATCAGACGAAGTATAGGGAACTTTCATACGAAGGGAAAACCCCCTTAATTTCCTCCCAGGCAGTTATTTGGAAAAACCAAAACCTTTCGCCCACCCTCCAGACCATACATGAAAATATGCTAAAGCCGCAAGTCTGTAGCTCTTAAAGTTTCAGAGCCGTTGTGACTCAGACGGGCAAATCAGACACAAAAGTGCTCTATTTTTCGAAATTATGACGTTCACTTAAACGAAAAATAGATGGTAAAACTAACAAACTTGATTCGAATACAAGTAGATATTTTAAAAATGGGACTAAAATTTCTTTTGGATATTTGAAAGAGGCAACTCGTACAAAACAGGGTAATTTTCTGGTGCGTATTGTTTTTCCATGTCAAATAGACATGTAATTAAGATGTTAACAGAAAGCAGACTTTAACCAGCACCAAAAAACTTTTTGGATAAATTTGACTTAGGGACATATTGTTCAGCTTCGGTTAGTTTAACATGTGTCTAACCGACCCCTTGAATTGCGGTTAGCTTTGAGTCTCCGGGTTAAGTTTAAAAATTACACAATCTGACTGTTATGCGGGGTCAGTAGTCTTCTTAAATTTCATTTTGTTCAAAAATCTAAGCTTCGATTGCTGAAATACGATGTTTTGCTGAAAGCTCAGTGAGTCTATTATTTTTAGGAATCCGAATACCTCAACTATAGAACAATTTATGTTGCCATCACATTTTCATCAAGAACCATCATCTGTATTCTTTGATGTTCATGGAGTCCCTTGTAACAAAGGCAGTTTAGAATACCAAAGCTGCAAAAACAAGTTAACTGACCTCATTAGCAATGTTAAGAAACAATTTTCATCAAGCTTGAAAGATTCGCTCCAACAGCTCACTTTGTCTAATATTTCGCCACAGTGGCGCTTGAAAGGTCAAAACGTAGCTCATTTACATGAACATAAGCTCTCAGTAAAGAAACTTGTTACGTTGAAACCTTTCAGTAATGTACTGTTAAGTGTTTCAGAAGATAACAGCATACGTTTATGGGATTGCAACAAACTTAATGGGCAACATAGTATAAATAGGTCCAAGCAAACATATGCTCAAAAGTATAGTATTTACTCAATTGCACCTTGCGAAAATGGAAAATCTATAGCAGTTGCTGCACAAAATGGAGAAATGTTTTTACTAAAGGTTGATTTGAGTTCATCAAATTTGGTGAAAACACTCTGTAAAGACTTCGATGAAAGTCAAGATGGAGTAGTAATAGACATGATGCCCTTGGATCAAGAATCACAGAATGTAATTGTGTATTGTACATTGTATGGTGGAGTCATCGGATGGGATATTCGAATGCAAGGAGAAGCGTGGAGATTCAACAATGCCATTCATAAGGGCGTAACAACGACTATGTGCGTGGACGTCAATAGCTCATGGATCGCTTCAGCTTCGAGTTCAGGATGGCACAGCTTTTTCGATATTAGATTTGGATTGCCTATACATGGTACGAGTGGAATCAAGCACCCAAATGATGCTAGAATACGTAAAATTCTATGTCATCCTTACGAACCTTGGTTAATATCAGCATCACAAAAGAATAATGAAGTTATATCTTGGAACATAGAAACCTTACAGAGACAAACAGCATTTTATGCAAGTTCAAGTGGATGTTCAAACTCCAACCCATCATCTAATTCCATTTACGCTATGGCAACAGGTGTTAATAACGGAGAAGCGTTTCTTATGACTGCAGGAACTGACCATAGAATTAGGCACTGGTCCTTCTCAGATGAAAATGAGTGTTATGTTCCTGTGCCATCAGCAAACGATGCAGCAACAACACCATCATTCTCCTACGAGTAAGCAGTTTTCTCTTCATTTCCTTGAAAAAAAAAGAAATCAAATCAAATCATCCAGCCCTCCTCAATATTAAAAATGCACCTATAGGCTTCATCACCAATTTGGTTTGATTTAAATTAATTTGATTTTTTCCACATTTTACATAATCACCAAGTAAATTGGCAGAATCATTTGACATGTTACTTTTAAATTTAAGTCCAATTGGAATCGAAAATTCTTACCTTATCTCCGTCTCTAATGTGGTAGCGGTGACATTTGATTAGATGATTTGCTAGACATTGCATGAACTACAACATTCAAAAATTTCACCTTAATTGGATATAAAATAAGGAACTTTTATACTAACATAAAACATTCTTTATGCCCGAGGGGCCCCTCTAAAAAGGTTGCGGACCGGGAATCTTAGACCTCTTTTTTCCATAAAGGGAAGCTAGAGGGGTAAATTTTTATGCCCTTAATTCCCTCCAGAAGCTTTGATAAGCCCCTAGGGACTCCAGGTGGCCCTTCAACACCTTTCAACAACTCAATCTGAGATTTTCAGACAAAAAAGCCTCCGTCATTTTCGAGTCAAAAAACTTTATACCCCTGAAGCTACCTGAAAATCACCTAAAATGCCCTTCAGGGCCGTACCAGGAACCTCTGAGATTCCAAAATGACCGTCATCAAAGGCGTCTCAGATGTATCTATTGAGCTTTTAAATACAGCATTGACCCCAGACCCTCTGCTGAGGCGTCCAAGAAGCTTTTTATTTGAAAATAACAATCACACGACGAAATATTTTGTACATTCGGCTGAAATCGGTGAGATTCGTTCTCCTTAACGTCGGAAAATGAAAAAAGATCAGCAAAATAATTAAGTATTGGACAATTGATATCTGTGATCATCTGTGATATCTTTTAACATCACTAATATATATATATACACATTTGAAACTTTTAGATCACGCCTATTAGATGGAGCTAAAGTCATTCAGGAGATGGAGTCAAAACCCAACACAATTAAAAGTGTGGAAGATATGAACAAATCACTTACCGAGCTACCAAATCACGGACATGTTGATACGATAACAGATTTGCTATTTTGCAAAAGCAACGATGATATATACCTTGTTTCCAGTAGCAGAGATGGTGTCATAAAACTTTGGAAATAACTTACATATATCAGGATGTATGATGATTGAGTAAATTCAGGAAATGTCAGTAGTCAACATGAATTAAAGGACAATACATCAACGTTTAAATTTTTTAAACTACATAGACTTCAATGATTGAATTTATATTCAGGTAGATTTTCGACAATCTGATTTTCTTTGAAAATGACTTCAATATCTTTAAAGATCATTAAATTTACACTCATGTAGATAGCTTGAAGGGTAGGTTGACGGAAAAATATACTCCCTAACGCCAAAGGGAGCGAGCTAGAGCCGTTTGGACATTTGGTCCAAGGCAATTTCGTCCAAGAATTGTCCTTAATGTAGAAATATTTTAAGTGCATGTTCATCAATAAAAAATGCACTTATGTATCCGATAGGTCTGTCCGTCCATCTGAATCGCAAAGGCTCAGAAACTAAACGAGCTGCGGTTTTTTGTATGATGTCATGTATGGTCTGGAGGGTGGACGAATTGTTTTGGTTTTCCCATATACTTCATCCGATTGAGCTGAATTTTGTATATGTAATACATCATGTCAAATCTAGCAAATCGTAGAAAATATTTTTGCCCCTATCACCGAAGTGGCAAGGGTGAGAGGCCACCGAAGGGTGGAAATTTTATTTGCTCCGATTGAGTCGAAATTCAGAATGGCTATGAAAAATGAAAAATTAAGCAACTTTAGTTTCTAAATATTGTCTCAAGAGTTGTCAAGATAATGTCAAGAAGTGACAACTTATGACTTTTCCTGGTGATCAGAAGGGCAAAATTTCAAATTCATCCGATTTAGTTGTAGCTGTGCTGGCTCTGTCTTTTTCCAATAGGCTCCAGACCTCTTATTTCGTCCATCAGGAACCCCTCCAAAGAGTCCAGGTGGTTCGCGATCTTGGTGTCTGGCTCAAGACCAGGATGGACTTTCAAGTCCACGTTGACTGGAAGGATGCTGCTGAGGATTGTGAAGAGACAGGCCAAGGAGTTCCAGTGTCCCTACGTCACGAAGGCACTCTACTGCTTCCTCGTCCGTTCAGTCCTTGAGTACTGCTCTCAAGTGTGGTCTACTGACACCGTCAGGGATTGCGCCTGGATCAAATCGGTCCAGAAGCAGCCCTCGTACCGTGATCGCCTCCAGCTGCTTCACTTCCAGTCCCTGGAGGGACACCGCAGGCTCGTGACTCTTATGCTGGTCTTCGACACCACCTGAGGGAGGTGCAGGGTCCCACTCCTGGCTGAGAGGTTGGCCTTCAGGTAGCATTCACGCAACACACGCTTGCAGGCATCGGTGGTGCTTCTCACTGACCAGTTGTGTGCGACGAGGTACAAGAGGAGGTTGTTGGCGCACCAGGACTTCGCATGACGAACAAGCAATCCGTCAATGTCACCGAAGAGGTAATAGACAATAAACTCAATCTTGTTCTCTTGCTGGGCTCTTTTTGTTCGTTTTAGTATCGTTGTGGACCAGTTGACAGACCTGCACTACCCGAGAGATGGCCGCCGCTCATGGCCGAGTGAAGTCCTGGCTCACCGGGAGATGGACGTCCTATCCTCGTCCCAATGGTCCGTCTCTAGTTTGTCTCTTGTTTGTGTCCTCAATGTCATGTTTTTGACAAGATGTCTTCCTAATGTCTTCATGTTCTTAGCTACGAAGGAAACTTTTCCCAGGAATTGATAAATTGAATTGATTTGATACTGCTGTCTTCATTTGACCAAATCAAATAAATGTATCTTTTCCATGTAATCTTTTTGGGACGCTGGACTTGTTTTTTAGAGCATTTTCATCAATTTTGAAAAAAAATTGATTTACAGTGTTGGAAAAAACATATGCAACCAAATCTACTTTTTGTTTCAATACTGTACAAAATCATAACGACTCGTTGAATGTTAAAAATGGTCTTACCTAGTAAAAAATGTTTCTTTTAGGCTTTTCTTTGAGATAAAAAAAAAGATTTTAGGATAGAAAATGAAATTTTATTGGTTCATTAATTTTTTGTTAGTAACGTCAAAAATCGCGTGGAAGAAACAAATGCAACAAGGACTATAACGGAAACAATCAGATAGCTGTTGATTGAAATTGCACTTTTTGAAACCTGAAATGAAATTTGTAAGGAAATTCAAGAATGGCTCGTGAGTCTTTGGGAGCAGAGCTCTGAAACTGCATCATCGACAAATATAAGTCGGGCAAAACGCAAAAGTATTTGTGTGAAAAGTTTAAGGTTCAGAAATCAACTTTTTCACGCTCCATTGTCCGGTACAAAAAGATTGGAACCAGTGAAACCCTTCACAAGGGGGGACGTAAGCCTAGGCTTACCATCCGTCCCGGGTTTTTGGCTATCTGTCCCGGTATCCCAGTTTTAATCCAAAATGTCCCGGTTTTTATGATTTTAGTAAGAGTGATCTTTTAAATATGACAAATGAAAATTGGAGTTTTGAATCGTAGTCAAAGAATTGACATTGGATCTAAAATATGAGAAGCTTAGGAAGTGTTCGCGTTTCACAAGTCAATCACCACATGTGGATAGTTTCAAACAAAAGTGAAAACTGTTGAATTCTTTAGATTTTTGATTCCGATGCAACTTGGCACATTTGTTCAGTTTTGAAAAAGAAAAATGTTCTGCTTTTTTAGTTTTTTTTTTAAATTCCATCATGGCTGCTCTTGAAGTCACCTTGAAAATGATAAATTTTTTGTTTTCTGCCCTCAATTTTTATCTGTTATTCCTAAATTAAGTTTTAATCCAAAAAAAAGTTGAGACCCCTAAGTCTTTCGAAGCCTGAGCTAGGCATTCCTGAAAATGCTTGATTCAGCCCCATATCACCCCTTTATGTGCATATTTGAGAGTGAACAAAGGGGTGCATTACGAAAGTTTCTTTAAAGTGGCTGGCTGGGGCTTGAAGATTCTTAACTCAAAAATTGAAAAATTTTTGTATGGAGAAATATGAACTTATTTTTTACCCTCAGTTCGTTTGGAATTTTATGCAGTTTTTGAAAAATGGTCATTTTTAGAAATCGGTTAAGTAGTGCGGGAGAAACAAATGATAATATGAGGGCAGAAAACCAAAAATTTTAGAAAATTTCGCATTTTCAAGGCGATCTCAAGGGCAGCCATGATGGAATTAAAAACAAATAAAAACGCAGAAAATCTTCGTTTTCAAAACTGAACAAATATGCCAAGTTTCATCGAAATCAAAAATCTAAAGGTTCAAAAGTTATCACTCTTGTTTAAAATTGCCTGTCTTACAAATCAATGGATTGCAAAAATTATCAAATTGTCAACAATTACAAATCATATATATTATGTTAAATTAGGAGCGTTTCGACATGCTGACAGATTCATCGGCTCTCATTTCTAAACCACTTGACGTAGAGCCCTAAAAACTTGTACACATCTTTTTTGACTCAAAATGAGAGGGGCTGTGAAAGGATTGATTTTTAGCGCCCCCTGGAGGGAAGTTATTAACCAAAAGGTCCATTATCCCATACAAAATGGGCTTATAACTTTGAATTTCGGTATCAAAAAACTACTTATGGTAGCTTAATGAAACCACACATGAGTAGTGAGTCTGACAAGGTCCTAAAGTAAAGAAAAAAAGTTATAAGGATGAGAAAAAAATTCTCCTTGCAAAAATGCAATTTTTTCGCTATCGGACAACGGAACTCTAAAACCACCGAGCCAAATTCAGTGCGGATTCATACACAGGTGTTTCTTAATGCAAAGACGTGCTTTAAGAAGTGATGTAGCGATATCTCTTGGGGGAGGTGAGTTATGGGGGTAAAACCGAAAATCACCTGTTTTCGGCCACATTAGTTCCAATATTGCTCCAGAAAATCAAAATTTCCCTAAAACCTTTTTTCAACCTTACTTGGCAATAAATGAGTATGATTTGTGCCAAGTTTCAGCTTCCTAAGTCAACTTTTCATTATTTCTCAAAATCTTCATGTTATGTTGTAATTATATGTTAAATTTCTTATTTAAAGTCACTTACTGTCAAAATTGCATTGAAATTGACGCAGACGCAGACGTGACGCAGACTTTGACGCAGAGTTTGTCGCACCGTGTGGTTTCACCTTAAGAAAACTCATGAATTTGGGTTGTGTAAGACCAGTGGTTAGCAAAAGGGGGAGGGGGGTTGGCTAGCCTCTTGGAGCAAGCAAGAAGCGCAGTGGAGTCCCTGGCGAAGCGGTGAGTGTTTCAAGCATGAGTAGGGAACGGTTGTGTGCAAGCGATAAAGCCTCTCCTCAACAAGTCGAATAGTGTACCTTCACGTGGTCAAAGCTGTTTTCACCAAACACCACCGGCGTATTAAATGTCATAAAATTGTATATAAGTGGCACGTAGCGCCACCAGATTTTGCCGTAAGCAAAATGGGGGGTTGGTGAGCCGTGCGAAGCGAGGTGCGAACAGGGGGTCACCCTCTGGTTATATGCTAAATTTCTTATGTACTCCATAAAAAAACTCATGAATTTGGGTTGTTTAAGACCAGTCGTTAGCAAAAGGGGGAGGTGGGGGGGGGGGTTGGCTAGCCTTGTGGAGCAAGCAAGAAGCGCAGTGAAGCACCTGGCGAAGCGGTGAGCGTTTCAAGCGTGAGTACGGAACGGTTGTGTGCAAGCGAAAAAGACTCTCCTCAACAAGTCAAATAGTGTACCTTCACATGGTCAAAGCTGTTTTCACCAAACACCAACGGCGTATTTATTAATGTCATTAAATCTTATAAAAGTGGCGCATAGCGCCACCAGATTTTGCCGTAGGCAAAATGGGTGGTTGGCGAGCCGTGCGACGCGAGGTGCGTAGCGGAGTCCGTAGCGGAACGGTGAGCGAAGCACGTGCGAGCAGGGGGTCTCCCCCTAGTTTTCAAATTAATTTCTTAAAATTTAAGGTCCTTCAAACCTACCAACCCCCCCCCTCCCCAACCCCCCTCCTTCCAAAAAATTTATGTCCCGGTTTTCAACATTCAATTAATGGTAATCCTACGTAAACCGGAAACTACCCCTCGTCCATTGACCAACTTATAAAGCGAGAAGTCAAGAAAACCCCTTGACTTCCTTGTATCTCATGCAGGGCCCTTGTAGAAGACTTACAACTGCCAATTTCGTCACGGGCTGGTTTTTGAGAAAAATGTAGCCCGAAATCACGAAAATAAATTTTCAAAAGTCATGGCTACCGTGAAATTTGACGGACAAATTTTTCAGAAAAAAATCGAAAAAAAATAGAAGGAGCCCCCGGAGATAGAGCTTTACGTGGCAAAGTGACCTTTATTTTTCACGGACTATCTGGGAAAAATATAATATCCGGGAGTCCGGAGGAAAATAGTAGAGAACGGGCGTCTTGATAGGTCTCCAGGGGAACTCCCAGAGCTCCGAACCCCCTTAAAACCCAGACTCGAAATGTAAGTCAGTCCCGTCTAGGAGAGTGTGCGCATCTGTAGAGTCATCATTCGCATTTCTACGTGCCCTATAAGCTGAGATCAAACGCAAGAAAGCCACCCCATAAAATTTCTGACTACTCTTAAGAGGGCAGAACTATAGTCGGTTGGACATTTTTTCCAGGACAATTTTGTCCAACTATGTGAATCGGCCTTTAAGGCTCTTTGACCTGTGGGATCAAAGTCAGGGGTCCAATAAGTTTCTGCAGTGACGGAATTCGGGACAAGATATTTTCACTTCGACCCAACTTTTGCAACAAAGCGAATTGAAACTGCACTTAAATGCGTTCGTCCCCGACTAAGCTTAAAACAAGAGTGAAGTACCCAACCTTGTGAGGTTTGGCTTTTTCAAGCCCTGTCGAAGGTCTCTCCCAGCCTCCTCCGCATTGCTCCAAGTTTAGGTGTTCACCAAACTTCATTCTCCTAAAGCTTGTCTCCACGCACGAGGCCTCAAAGGACTGAAAAACAACTTCAGAGAGACTCTCAGCAGCAGACTCAAGTACTCACAGGACATACCAACATCCCTCGATCCAATTTAACCACATAATTACTTCACTCAGGCTGGCTTTCTCGGGTTTGTAAATTTGAACTCTACAGTACATTTCCCCTCAATCGTGAAACTAATATTCCTGTGGTCATAGCCCAAGTCGCAATGTTTGACATCACTAAAGTAATTTCAATATCCTTCTTCCATTTATAGAGGTAGGCTCATTACCACGAATATTGTGCGGTACGGTTGGAGCTTATTGCTGTTTTTATACTTTTGTTTGTGTTTTTCATCGTTTTTTGACGCCAAAACATGTGAAAGAAGACATCTGGAACCTCAGCGATTTGCAGTAAACGTTCCTGTTAGTTAAATTGCAGCCTGATGATGACAGCAGTTGCTGTCGAAAATGTGTAAGAACGACGTTTAGTTTGCTTGATGCCGGCTTTACGAAGATCTTTCTAAAGCTTCCGAAGTTTTTTTTTCTAAATTTTGTATAACAGTGTTAGCGATAAAAATACACACGATATCATTTTTCATGTTCAAAATAGTCTTTTATGGACGATATAACTTACACTTGCTAAAAAGAATATAAAAGCACAAAACAACAACATTTTATCCGTACACTCCCTCCGTCCATATTTTTTTAAAAGTCGCCCGGATTGAGAAATGGTTCCTGCTGTGTGTAACAGTTCATCACTGGTTGCATCTACACTTACAGACGTTGTTAGAAGAGTGTCAAGTGTAGCGGCGCTTTTATGAGTTGTTTCCGACAGGTTCCTTGATATCAATAGCATTTTTTGCGTGATGCTTTCGTGGTCTGGTGTTGCTTTCGAGGTCTGGTTGTAAGTGTTAGTTGAGTTTGGCAGCAAAAGTAGGTCTTTACGGTCAGATAAATCCAAATTTAGAGTAGCATGAATATTTGCCTTCCGGAAAGCTTGAATACTCCTAAAAAAGAAAAAAATAAGAAAACGTTAATGAGAAATATTTAAATTTTCTCTCTCACTCCTGTCCCGCAAAACTCTCACAAAATAAGCACGGTATGAAGCCGCTTTAAAAATTTCATTGCAACTTAGATCTAATATCTTAACAAATTCGAACTCCAAATATTTTCCCCCTGATTACATACTGTGCTTAAAAGATTTATTGAGTCATTTTAGTTACATATTTGAGTACCAAGAGGGTTGTTTTCGAGAATTGTTAAAAGGAAATGTCATTTAAAATTTGCTACAGCTTCACTCAGGATTCAATGATCAAAAACACTTTGAAACATAACATTTACAAAATTCATAATCGAGAATTTTACTTGGATAGTGTTGGTTATTACTAGGGCTTCTAAAATTTGTGCTCTCAAAGGTCCAAACTAGTTGTATTAGGGCCAAACAAATTTATTTAGTTTTATTTGTACTTTGAGATATTTAACCCTCTAGATCCCAAGGCTGCCTTGAGGCCGCCATCACTAAAACTCACTTTTTTCCAAAATTTTTCATGAAACTCCCCAAAATCTTTTATCCATCGTTAAATTATATGTTTTTGCATATTAATTGCAATCATAAGTTCCATTTTCCGCTTTCCACTTTCCACAGTGATCAGCTGAAATTTGACATTCGCCATTTTTACCCAATTTTGCGGTCGCGCCAAAAGTGAAAACAAATTGATTAATTTATTGCGGAAAACCCAGATTTTTTCGTCTGAAAACCTTTTTTAACAAGTAAGTGAAGTATCTTTTTTCAGTATCGGTGTTTGGTTTGGTCTAAAAATTGTGAAAAACTAGACTTTTTCCGGAAAAAATGATGGCGGCCTTGAGGCCGCCTTGGGTGTTTAGGTAAATAATTACGTTTCGAGTTTTCATGTAATTTTAAAGAATTTTTCTAGTTTTCACTAGCTTTTATCAACTAAAAAGCCAAAATATGATATATTAAATTTAGTAGAAGCATTTTTTGATAGAAAGAGTTAATAAAATTACCAAATACATAGAAAAGGTCTAAAAAATAACATTTTAGAACAAATTTTCGGTGTATTATTTAGGCTTTTTTCTTTTTTTCAAGAAATGGATATTGTCAGCCGTCAAGAAAGGTTTAAACTAAGTGAGCTCACTGATGACGAGATAAGAGAGATGATGGATGCTGTTCTTTCGGATGATGATGACGATTTTAGAAGTGACGATGGCAAAGACCATTTTGACAAAGACAAATATTTAGAGCCTGTTTGTCAAGTCCCTAAGTCAACAATACTTTTCCTTAATCGAATAATCATAATTCTGCCTTTTGTTGGATAAAAAATTGTGAAAACATAATTAAACCTTAAAACTGCATGAAAAATCGCACCATAGAATTCCTTACCTAAAGTCCCAAGGCGGCCTCAAGGCCGCCATCAGTTTTTCTCATTTTCCGAGCTATCAAATGAAAATTTTTCGGTTTTTTTTGCCTTTTCATAATCAGTGTGACAAAATACACTAGAAAAAAAAGGGTTTGATGTTTTTCCGCCGGTATTTAAAAGTTGGGATCTAGAGGGTTAATAGTGTACAATAGTATTTTACAGCACTGCTGAATTCACTCGGAAAGTGAGGAAAGAAGGGCTATAATTGCCCCTGAGCGAGCTTGCGAGCGAGGGGAGGCAATATAGACCTACTTTCCGCAAGTCCGAGTGAATTCAGCCGTGCATGTACAGTATTTTTCACAATTCCGCGGCCGCTGAATTAGCTGAATTGTGAAAAGTGCATTTACTGAAATAGTATTTACAGCACTGCTAAATTCACTCGGAAAGTGAGGAAAGAAGTGCTATAATTGCCACTGAGCGAGCTTGTGAGCGAGGGGAGGCAATATAGACCTACTTTCCGCAATTCCGAGTGGATTCAGCCGTGCATGTACAGTATTTTTCACAATTCCGCGGCCGCTGAGTTAGCTGAATTGTGAAAAATACTACTTCACGATAAAATAGTATTTTCACGACTGCGGAATTGTGAAAAATACTGCACATGCAAGGCTGAATTCAATTGGACGTGAGGAAAGAAGGGCTATAATAACCCCCGAGCGAGCTTGCGAGCGAAATATACTACTTCACAATTCAGTAAATTCAGCGTCCGCGGGATTGTGAAAAATATAATACATACATGCACGGCTGATTCACTCTGATGTGCGGAAAGAATTTTTGGCTAAACACAAGCGTTTGGTACTGACCCCGATTTGGGCAAATGGGGTATCAGGAGAAAGATCTTGATGAAATTTTTTTTTTTGGAAAACCTGATTTTCTTGGCCAAAGCCTCTTTTCGGATGTATTCAGCCCACAGACTACCTAAGTACCTAGACACCCAGATCGAAAAAGTGTGTAAATTTTGTTCGAAAAGTGAAATAAGTGCGGTTCTGTCAGATTTTCCTTTGAAAAATTTTTTTTTGAAAAAAAATTTGTTGAAAAATTTTTCCTATGCCTTGACCCCCCAAAATCGGCCGAAAAAGCCCTCTAGATCCTCACCAGGAGCTTCCGGGTTCAAAATTTGAGCACCATATTAAGTGTCTTAAAAAGTAAAGGAGACCTTACAATGACCATTTTGAGATCAGAGCCCTTGGTTGGGAGCTACGGGGCTAAAACCCCAACTCAAAACCTAAAAAACTGTAGCTAGAACTCCTTGAGATGTATCTGACGCTGAACTTTGTTTTGACCTGGAAACTTTTGGTAAGGAGCTAGAGGGCTTTTAAGGCCAATTTTGGGGGGTCCAGGCATAGGGAAAATTCGGTGAAATTTTTTTTTTGAAAACCAGATTTTCTTGGCTAGAGCCTCTTTTTGATGCACTTGGCCTCAAATTTGAAATATTCAAAAAAAAAAATTTTTTTGAAAAATTTTTGCTATGCCTGGACCCCCCAAAATCGGCCGAAAAAGCCCTCTAGCTCCTCACCAGGAGCTTCCGGGGTCAAAATTTGAGCACCATCTTTAGTGTCTTAAAAAGTTGAGGGGACCTCTTAAAAACCATTTTGAGATCGGAGCCCTTGTTCGGGAGCTACGGGGCTAAAACCCCAACTCAAAACCTCAAAAACTGACGATTCAGGGCTATCATATCGCGTTTAGAGGGCAGAGCTAGAGCCGGTTGGACATTTTGTCCAGGACAATTTTGTTCAAGTATTTGAATCGGCCTTAGTTTAAAATTTTTTAAAAATTTTAATTTTTCAGCAGTTCAGCAGTCCACTTGGTGGCTTGAAACCCCTTAAGAGCAAAATTGCTAAGAGTTTTCCACAATTTGCTCGTTCCATAATAAGATTTTTACCCTAAGTATGACTTTCAGGGTTTTTGTTTTCAAAAATTTAAAAAAAATTACATGCAAATTAAGGTTCGACCCAGGTATATACCGGTACGTATATACCGGTACATGTACCGGTATATACCGGTACGCAAAATGAGCCAAAGTACGGGGTACGAACATTTTTAAAATAAACGAAATTAACCGGTCAAAATTTTGACATTTTTTCATTTGGACTATAAAGGTGGCTATCCAGTGGAAGAATTAAATGCAGCATTAAATAGAAAATGAAACGCATTTTGGAACGCTCAGCTGATTTTACCACGAACCCCTTTCCATGTAGTGCATTTAATTGCGTGCATCCAATGTTTTGTTTACGTTTTGTCTTCTGTGGCAATCAGTGATATTGTGACAAAATGAAGTGATTTTCGAATTTTAAAAGTTATGTCAAAACATTTTAAAACTATCATTGCTGTGCTTTCTGCACTAGTTCTGTGGAAAAAATACAAAAAGTCCCGAAAAGTCTATTACACCTACCAAAGTCTGATGAGCCGCTCATTTTGCTTTATTTTGCAGTTTTTTCACTTTAAATGGCCTAATTTCGATTTTTACTTGAGATTGTTTTGACTGCAGATTGTTTTGTTTTTCAATAAAAAGCAGATTTGTTTTGCTTCCAAATAATGAATTATTAGATGCAAGCGAAACGTTATGGAAAACGAAACGGAAAATGGGCAATTTGATGCGTGAACGAATTTGATGCCGCTGCCATACAAATTTGCATTAAATTCACTGAAATTTTTCACTGGATAGCCACCTGAACGGATTTGAGTTGGAATTTCATCTTTGAAAAAATCACTCGGTCACGTTTCTAGTCTCTAACCCAAACTAAAAATTTACTTAAAATATGTCGCAGCAAATTGACTTCAAAGCCTTTTTAAAGGACCTGGAAGCAGAAAAGCCCCAGTAGGTCAAAATTCATGTGTTAGTTGCTCCTACAACATAAAAATCAGCTCAAAATGTCAAAATTCTCATAAACCATAACAAATCACGTGTTCCGTACCGATGTACCGGTATATACCGGTATATACCGCGTATCGGTATATTCTCGAAAAGTGCGGTACATGTCGAACCTTAATGCAAATGTCTCAGCTGGCTCTCTATCAAACTATTTACCCTTATTCCCTTATATTGCCCCTCTATTAAAATTAACTCTATGATCTCGGATAGCAAAAAAGCTTTGATTTATTAGCTTACACAAGGATTTTTGGTTTTTTAAAGCGGGTTTTGTTCCTTTGAGCCCTTGTGAAAATGGATTTCTTGAATTAATACTAACAATTACTAATACCTACTCATAAAACTTGAAAATGTTGTTATCATTTTTATTGACTCTTCATACCGCGACTTGACGTCAAGGGGGAAGGGGGTTTAATAGCTCAATTTAACAGTAACGTAATATTTGAACACCATCATTCATCCCTCAACTCGATGGGCGAATAGCCCGTAAAACGAATAATACTTACTTTAATAGCATTTCGTTGAAAGTTTTTATTTGACAAGTACAACCTGGATCTATAAGAATGCTTGCTAAGCTGTCCATAGTTTTAATATCATGCCGTAACATGTAAATCATTTCTCTTCCTTTTTCATTAAGGTTTTCCAATGACTGACGTGTGTGATTTTGTTTTAATATATCCTTGAAGAAGGAGATTGATTGATAAGATGAATGGAGAGATAATTGGACAAAAGTTTATGCAAACCTGATTGATTGCTTGAAGTTTAAAGTTTTTTTCAATGAACTCCCGTTTGATTAAATCAAAATTCGACATTTCCGTCATATATCAAATAAATATTGTTATTGTGAGTTTTCAAGGAAAGTATTGCATTTGTTAGCTGCCCTATTGCCGCAATCATAGAGGACGTACAGGGGACTCCATACAAAACTTTGTTCCCCGTCTATGATCGGAAGAGTAGACTGTCCAGGGAACAAAAGGGGACACTTATATGAAGTTTAGAGGGGGAAAAAAGCCACTTTGTCCACCGTTGATGAACATTCTCGCATGAATTTGTTAACACTTTAGTGTGACGTCACGATATTCAAATATTCCCTTGATTGCCGTTACGATAAAATCTTCATTCGTTTTCGATATATGTTTTATTTATTTATACTACTTTTATTATACTAGTTACAATTTTATTTATTTCATGTATTACCCTTTTTGTACTAAAACAATTTACTTATGAAATTAACTTGCCTCACTTTGCCTCCAATGCAAATCATCTAAAAATCGAAAGAAAGGGTTAAGGTGAAGAAGTAAATAAAAGCTGCACTTACCGATTCCACTTGTTTTTACAGCCAATTCCAGGAAATCCGGGAATTTTCAAAACCCTGTTGTTTATTCGACTGGATGCTCTACTGGTTCATTTGTCACTTTTAATTTGTCTCGTTTTAAACGTTTCTTCAATTTGTCCTTGTTTTCTGCTAACTCTTTCACGATAAGGACATCTGCTTCATCCGTTTCCATATTTTCACCTTTACATAAAGCTTAAAAGAGCAAGTTATCGCAGATATATCTCACCTTGTACGTAAGTAGCTTTCTTAAAACAAACGCGTCAATCACTTCATGAACTTGTTCACAAGTGACCAATATTTATATCGACAAAGAGGACTGATGAGGGACTCGCTAACAAATCTGTCTACGAATTGCTACTCACACTAATACTGTCAAATTGCGCTCTGTATCTTGTATGTACACACACTTTAATAAAATGATGATGTTTACTTATTCTGCACTGTTCATTTCTATGATTGCGGCAATAGGGTGGGCATTTGTAAGAAGGTTTTATAAACATATAGCAGAGGAATAACTTATACATAGAGAGAGATATAGATATTGTATATTAGTTGTATATTTTATGAATAACAAATTAATATTACACTTGTCGAAATCAAAACTTCTTGTACTAGATTTAATTATTATTTTACTACTAAAGTGAAATTTTACTAGTTTCAACAATGTAAATTGTTAACGTTTCCGTACTACAAAGTGTTGTTGGGCAAACCGTGATGCTATAGAGTTGTAGCCTTAAGGTATTCAAAAGTAAGTGAAATATTTTTGATCAATATTCGCAATAACTTAAAGTTTCAGACATATTGTGTACAAAGGTTCACCAAATTTTGAAATGGCTCATGTCGTATACCATGCGAAAATACGATCCTGCGAAAATTTGTACTTTCTAATACATCATATATTTTATGTATGAGATCTACAGGAATGTGTTAATGTCAATTCTCACGTTTGTTCACTTCACTAAATTAAATAATTTTGGCCGGATTATCAATGAAAAGTATAATATTAACTTTGGATCGGTTTAGTGTTTTAAATAAAACGCACTTCGTTGTTGGAACAGAACTGTCTTTATTTTCAAACAAAACCCTGAAGACACATTTTTGCCATTCATTACTAACCTACGTCACATATGATTCATTTTTGTATGTGACAAAAGATCCATAGACTACTGGTACTCTCCTTACAAATTTGAACTCTCAAAGAGACATTTTCTAAGGAATTTTTTCCATAACGAAACCGAACTATTTCGATTCATGTTTGAAAGTCGTGTCATCTCGAGTCATTAAAAAAATGCTACTCACAAGAGTTGAGAGCTGAGTGCTCCTATCAATATGACGCAGACTGTATAACGTTTGCTAATTTCCAGGAGTTGGGGAAATAGCAAAGCTTGAAGCAGGAGATAATGATCAGATGGAGCAGCAGAACTCAAATTGGGGCAGTTTCTTGATAAGCCGGTTGTTTATTTTATCAAGGCCAGGGCTCTTGGAGGACTTGAGGCGCCGGACAACATTCTCTGTGTCTGACACAGTGGGCAGATCGACGTCGTCAGGACTCGGGAGGACCTCTTAAAAGTCTCTGACGGCGTTTTCGAAGAGTTCGGTGAATTCAGGGTCATCGTTGCGGAGGGGATTCTCGTGGGCCGCAGCAAAGGTATTTGCGAGGACCTCAGCTTTCTCAGTTGGGGATGTGATAAGCACTTGCTGGGATTTCAGCGGCGGAATCTGGTTCCCACGCTTCTTGATGAACTTGTTCGCCCTCCAGAGCTCTCTTCGGTTGTCGTCATTCGTAATAGAACACAATTGTGCACCCCAATTGTCATTCCGGAGATTGACGATGTCCTTCTTGATATTGGCGCTGCGGCGGTTCAGGAGCGATTTCAGGAAAGCTTTAGCTGCAGGGTTAGTGCAGCGCTGCCATCTTCGTTCGATGTTACCTCTCTCCGCGATTTTATGCTTGATCTCGTCCGTCAGCAGGAGCGCGTACTTGTTTACGGGCATTTTCGGGACGGATTTGGTTTCGGCCCAGAGCATGGAGTCGGTCAGTAGAGTGATGAGATCCTCGATCTGCCGGGGTTCAACTATGCTTCGGTAGTCCAGGTCTAGATCCCGGAATCTGGCTTCCAGTAGCAGCTTGTTCCTGTCCCAGTTGGCAAGGCGATAACATGGGCGAGGTTGGGGAGACTTCAGGAGGACGTCCTCGACAAACTGGACAGAGAAGGACACTACCGAATGATCGGAACCAAGCGGGTGAGTGGCTAAGTTTGAGTTCGTGATTCCGAGATCGATCGTCGACGGTTGTCTGCGGCCGTCTCGGGGGTGGTGGGTGTGCTCGTAGGGGTAAACGAGGGTAAAGTTACTCCAATTGAGCTTGTCTAGTAAGATATTGCCCGCCAGATTGGCCCTCGAACAGTTCCAGAAGCGGTGCCTTGAATTCCAATCGCCCAGATTGAAAAACAGCTTCCGTTTGCGAGTCAAAAGTTTCAGTTTCCGGCTCTAGTTGGCCCTGATCAGTTGGTTAGAGGCTCTTCCGGGTAGGTAGCAGGAAAAGACCTCGAGGGTGCGATTTTCGAGGGATATTTCAATGCCAATATTCTCGACCAGACTGGTTTGGGCAGATGGGAGTACTCTGTGGCTGAGGTTGCGCCGCACAATGACAAGGAGGCCACCTTTGTCGGTCTCGTCTGGTCGATCGCATCGGTAGACGTAGAACTCGGGATGGGCGTGCAAAATGGTGTTGGTCTTGCAAAAAGTTTCGCAGACGCACATGCAGTCGATGAAGTTGTCGAGCATGAAGCCATAGGCCTCATGGATTTTCGCTTGAACGCTGTTGGCGTTCCAAAAGGCGAAGTTCAAAAACTTCTTATGGGGCTCTGGATTGACCATTATTGGAGGTTTGGGGGGGACCAATCATGTCAATGACGTACTCACCGAGGGCGAATACTTGTTCCTGTCTTGTTCGACATTTGGACAGCTTGTCCCAGAGCTGCATCATGACCTGGCGACATTCTTGGGCTGAGAGGAGATCGTTGCCTTGCATGGCTCTAGGAAGCGTCGGAGCAGTCGAAGTCGGTGGCCTCGGCATTGGGTTTGCAGCGACGACAGAAGCGAAGGAGACTTCTGGTCGGAACTCGGGGCTCATGTGTGATGGGTATCTCAAACGCTTCGGGGGTGACTGAGGTGCTCTTCTGTCTCGGGCAGACGATTGAGGCTTCGCTCTAATGTGCTTTTGGAGCTCGGTAAAGGCGTGGCGGGACGGACAGCCTTTGTAGCTGGCGGGGTGCTTGCCGCCACAGTTAGCGCAAGAGACCTTGTCTTCGGGGATCTTGCTTTTGGGATCGTTTTGGTTCACGAGGTGGGTATAGACGCTGGAAACATTACGTCCACCGCACCTGACGCAACGAGCAGGGAGGTGACAGTGCTCTTTTCCGTGGCCAAACGCAAGACAGTTGGCGCATTGAGTGGGACTAGACTCATTCCTGGAGAAGATAGCGACTCGACAACGAGCGCTGTTAACGGCTTTCAGCTGCGCGGCTTGTTCAAACTTAACGCTTTTTGCCGGAAAGTAAGCATCATAGTTTGCGTGGTTGGCATACCTCTTGTGTTTGATGCTGAGAGGCTTTACATCAATACACATAAGACCGAGCGCAGCGTATGCGCTGATAATGTCGTCTTTCTCAACGTCACACGGGAGATCGTAAATCACAAATTTGTCTTTTTTTCCGCCGGCGAGAGAGTGCGAATAAAAATTGACTTTTTGTGCAACACAGTACTCACGTAGCTGCTTGTAACGTTATTCGGATTGGTGCCGAATTGTGTCATCTTATATTCCCCTTCGCCGCATGGAATAAATTTGGAGATCTTCACATAGAACTCCGTAATCTTTATGTTGAACACTACAATCGGTGGGACATATGCTCTTGGAGTGGGTTGCGGGGCTTTATTCCCGGTTTCAATGTCCATTTCCTGGAGCGATTCGGCATCGGGAGCTTCTTCTTCGTTGAGGCCGTCGAACATGCCTTCGTGCTGGAGAAACTTCCCTCCCCTCATCGAGGGGTCCCGGCCTGGTCTTTTGGAGGGAGGGCCGGTGTTGGAGCCACCATTCTTCCTCTTACCCGACATTGGACCAAAAGACAAGGTCGGGTTGGAGTCGCGATTATCACAAAACTTGACAGCGAGATATAGCAAAACTTCACGAAACACTTTTAACTCGGAGCGAAACACAGTACGTGTGTCTCGTCTCGATACACAGTGCGAACTGATCATGTCAAGAAAAGAGGCCTACTTTATCACAGGATTTTTAACTGGTCACTACCCTGTGAATGTAAGAGTTCGTTTGGCAAATGAGAACGTGAGTGGGCTTTGGAGATTCTGCAATACTGCAAATGAGACCGTGAGACACTTACTTTGTTCATGTCTACCTCTAATGTATAAGTGCCAGGACTTCAGGATTCATTTTCCTAACGCGAGACATATCGCGAACGCAACTTGCAGAAGTCTGTTAATGAAGGATATTAACACTCCGTGTTTATTATAAAATGAAGATTATTTATTTCAATTATGGGGACATAAGTTAGTTGCTTGAAGGTCCAAGTTCTAATGGCTGCTTCCTGTATGATGATGCTCTGCTATGCATTTCTTGGCCTTCTTGATCTAGAGATCGGAATCGGAATCCGAGGTTTCAAATGTTCTGTATGCCTTAAACTGAAATGAATCGCTCATATGTTACAGTTAAGATTTTCACAGGTCTTGGGGCTTTTAAACCCTGAGTTTAAACCCCTTTAACGGATGGGACCTGCGTGACCCTCTGCCCCACCCCAAATCTATCTATCTATCGTTGTGGTTCCAAAAACCACGAACCTTCCGAATTGCCCAGGATTGCGCCCAATTGAAAAATGTTGGCCCTCAGTGGAAGCTAAACTAAGAAGGACCAAGGGTGTCGCGAAAAATCATAAAAGCTTTCCCCGATACTGGCAAGTAGCGACGAAGAAGTGTGGTAGAGGATTTAATGGCTAACCTCCCTGCAAAGGACAATGAATTTTCCCGCATACCAATGAAAGAGTAAACAAATGTTCAAACCAATGAAAGAGTAAACAAAATATTTTATGATTGTACTAACTTGAATATTAATATTAATGAAAAAATACACAGTAACTTTAAATTACTTGTTTCTCTTTTCCAAATACCAAGCAATGGGTGTCCGGATTTTTTCGAAAGCAAGCTTCCATCAATAAAATGATCATGTTTACTTATTCTGCACTGTTTATGTTATTGATTGCGGCAATAGGGTTAGCTGACTTATGTCCTCTAAAAGTCTAGAACTCGTCAAGAGGCCTCAGGAGAACGGTATCTGTGCACTTGGTTCTCTTGGATTTGGTAATGAAGTCTGATTGGACTTTTTATTCGCAATCAGGGATCTCAAATTACCCAAAAATAGGCGCGCGCAAGTGGGAGCAGCGGGTGCAATTGCCTCTGGCTCAAGAATTGAAGGAAAACCAAATTGCTTGCTATTTTTGGTTTTGTAAGTATTGGGCATATGTATGTACTCTTACTGCAACTGGCTATAAAAATCCTGCGCGCGTCCACGGGACCGAGAAACAAGAAAACAAATACCATCTTTTTAAAAGAAGAACGAAAATGATTGGGTACGTGTTGTCTGCTCTCCAAAGATTGCGAGAACCTTACCGCTTACAAATGTCCGCTGACATTTGACCAAATTTCGTTGACCAAATTTCGTGATCAGCCGCCCCCAAATACCCAAAAAAACTTTGTCTGGGTTCTCTCTTATATTATTGAACTTTAAGTTCATATACTTCTCTTGGTTGAAGAAAAATTTTGTTTCATATTTAGGTGTGAATCGTCGCATTAAAATGACTTCTAAAAACGTTCCGTCAGCCGATCTCAAACTTCTTGCGAAACTGGAAGCTGCAAATAAATTAATAGAAAACGATTCAAAAAGCCTCAACTCTTTGCAAAGTTCCCTTCATAGCAGAAGAAATTCTGACACCAGCCAGATAAGTATTAATTCCGGTATGTATTAAGATGTAACTTCTTTTTAATTAAACACGTTAAACATGTTTAAAGCTTAGTCGGGGACGAACGCATTTTAGTGCATTTTCAATTCGCTTTGTTGCAAAAGTTGGATCGAAGTGAAAATATTTTGTCCCAAATTCCGTCACTGCGAAACTTATTGGGCCCCATAATTCGATCCCACAGGTTATAGAACCTTAATGTAGAGGGATATTTTGCTTAGTTAAATTTCATCTGATATTTGCCCAAGCATAAGGCCCAAGTTTCGCCTCATACTAACTTGGGGAGGCCTTAGCTCCTCATCCTTAGGTCATAGAGACTTACTGTAGAAGTGTTTTTTGATGTATTTAATGCCATCTAACAGTTGCCAAAGTTTTAGCTCCATCGGATAAATTTGAAACTTTTGCCCTTCAGTTCGCCAGGGGAAGTCATGGGTGGCCACTTATTGACCCCCATGGTCCATTACTTTACATTTTTGAGACCATGACCCGAAACAAAAGTTGTTTAATTTGTCATTTCACATGACCAATTTCGGCTCAATCGGAGCAACTAAATTTTTTCCCCTTGGGTCTCTTATCCCACCCCCTCAAGTGATAGAGGCAAACATGTGTATAATTTGCCAGATCTGGCATGATCTATAACAAATCCAAAGTTCAGCTCAATCGGACGAAGTATATGGAACCTTCATACAACGGGAAAACCCCCTTAATTACCCCCAGGCAGTTTTTTGGAAAAACCAAAACCTTTCGCCCACCCTCCAGACCATACATGACAACATGCAAAAAACCGCAGGTCTCTAGCTCTTGTAGTTTCGGAGCCTTTGCGACTCGGGCGGACGGACAGACGGACAAATCGGACACATAAGTGCATTTTTTCAAAATTGATGAAAATGTACTAAAAAACCGCAGGTCTCTAGCTCTTGTTGTTTCGGAGCCTTTGCGACTAAGACGCACGGACAGACATTTCGGACACACAAGTGATTTTTTTTCAAAAATGATGAAAACGCACTATAAAAGTACATATATACCGTCATTTTGACTAACTTCTCATAGGAAACCTTATTTTTAAAGGAAATTCGTCAGTTGAAGAAGATGTTTGGTCCGCATGGGGTGCAATAGTCAGCGATTGGGAAAACGCACAAAAACGGAAAAGTCCATCACTCAAGGAGCTTATACGACGAGGAGTACCGCACCATTTCAGAGCTATCGTGTGGCAACTTCTATGTGGAGCTTCCGACATTGACAAGAAACACTATGCCGAGTATATCAAAGCTACATCTGCCTGTGAAAAAATTATTCGTAGAGATGTCGCTCGTACTTACCCGGAAATAGATCTTTTCAAAGGAAAAGAAGGCCAAGTATGAAGTTATAACAATATTCCAAATAAATTATTTTTCCTGCTCTGGAGAACTTCTATCAGGAAGATCTGCCGTGAGCCACCGCACACCAGCAGGCACATTTGCAGCTGATCCTCCTGCGGACATGGATGATTAGGGAAAGAATGGGAGAAGATCTGCAAAAATATTAGGAGGAAGAATGAAGAAAAATCTTTTAATTTCTTGCGGCATCTCTTTCTACTGAGGAGAAATATTAGGAAAAAGGACGGGGGAAGATATTCTAACTTTCTGCGGCAGATCTTCCTACTGAGGAAAAATGGGGAAAGGTTTTTCAATTTTCTGCAGCAAATCTTCCATAAAAAATTGTATTGTGCGGCAGCGTTATCTCTTCAACTGAGCTAGCAGTCTAGATTTCCCTGTACAAAATAAGAGGTTTCAACAACAACAAGGTCGTCCCACGTGAGGTTTAAGTGAACTGTAAAACAGCTTTTCCAATTGCGCTCTGAGTGTCACCTTAGAAAACATGTTAAAAGCTTGGTC
This sequence comes from Forcipomyia taiwana, assembly GCA_963930915.1. NCBI lineage: Eukaryota > Metazoa > Arthropoda > Insecta > Diptera > Ceratopogonidae > Forcipomyia > Forcipomyia taiwana. The sequence continues at coordinate 703,327 of CAWVOI010000005.1, forward strand.
GGGAACGAACGCATTTGAGTCCATTTTCAAGTAAAATCTTTTGTCCAAAATTCCATTTCTGTAGAAACTTAAGGGATCTCTAGCTCTGTCCCTGATGATGGTACGATTATACTGTAGACAATTTTTTGCTAGGTGTTAAAAGTACATCATCATAGCACATTTTCAGCTCAATCGGAACAACTAAAATTTTTCCCTCTTTAGAGGCCTCTCATCCCACCCCCTTAAGTGATTATGGCATACTTTTTTTATGATTTGCTAGATTTGAGTTGATGTATGCCATAACCAAAATTCAGCTCAATTGGAAGATGTACAATATGGAACTTTCAAACAACGGGAAAATCCTCTAGTTATGCCCCAGGCAATTTTTCGGGAAAACCAAAGTGTTTTCGCCATTCGCCAGACCATACATGACAACATGCAAAAAATCCACAGGTCTCTTGTAGTTTCGGAGTCTTTGCAACTCGAACGGACGGACGGACAGACAACTATTGGACACATAAGTGAATTTTTTTTCAAAATTGATGAAAATGCACTAAAAAATTGATTTTAAAAAATTACAATTTATGTAGGGCAATTTTCAATCAAAGCCAGTCTGAATTATCCAAAAAAATTTTTTGTTTTCAATCTCTCTTGGCTTTTTCAGAAGCACTTAGAAACATATATGGAATATTTTTTGTTTAATTCAATGTTTAGAGGCATGTGATACGGGTAAATCGTCAGTTTTTGAGGTTTTGAGTTGGGGTTTTAGCCCCGTAGCTCCCAAACGAGGGCTCCGATCTCAAAATGGTTTTTGAGAGGTCCCCTCAACTTTTTAAGACACTAAAGATGATGCTCACATTTTGACCCCGGAAGCTCCTGGTGAGGAGCTAGAGGGCTTTTTCGGCTGATTTTGGGGGGTCCAGGCATAGGGAAATTTTTTCAAAAACTTTTTTTTTAATATTTCAACTTTGAGGCCTAATACATCTGAAAAGAGGCTCGAGCTAAGAAAATCAGGTTTTCCAAAAAAAAATTTTCACCGAATTTTTCCTATGCCTGGACCCCCCAAAATCGGCCGAAAAAGCCCTCTAGCTCCTCACCAGGAGCTTCCGGGGCCAAAATTTGAGCACCATCTGAAGCGTCTTAAAAAGTTGAGGGGATCTCTGTAAGACCATTTTGAGATCAGAGCCCCCGTTTGGGAGCTACGGGGCTAAAACCCCAACTCAAAATCTCAAAAACTGTCGATTTACCCGTATCGCATGCCGCTAAGCGATACCGGTGGGTAAATTTCAGGCCAAAATATTAAAGTTCGATCAAACATTACGTCACGGTGAAAATCAAGATTTAAGACCCCCCGGCTCACTCACGGTTGGTCCCATACAATAGCACTTGACTTTGAACCGGCTATCAGGGAGCAGCCCAACCCCCCTCCCCCCCTTTAGACCGTGACATTATAATGAACAAATTTCCATCTAAATCTATTCGAGTCAATAATATGATCACTATGTATAAGTTTAAATATTTGTTTGTAGATATTTATTTCATAACCTCTACTTATTTTAGGAAGCCCTGTTTAATGTTATAAAGGCGTATTCATTACACGATCGAGAAGTTGGTTACTGCCAAGGATCAGGTTTTATAGTTGGTTTATTACTAATGCAGATGCCAGAAGAAGATGCTTTCGCAGTTTTGATTCAAATTATGCAGCAGCATAGAATGAGAGATATGTTTAAACCGTCAATGATTTATCTTGGTTTATGTATGTTTCAACTCGAAAGCTTAGTACATGAACAGTTCCCAGAACTACACGTACACTTCCAATCTCAAGTAAGTATAGATTTAGATCCATAAAGGTCGATTCACATACTTGGACAAAATGGTCCTGGACAAAATGTCCAACCGGCTCTAGCTCTGCCCCCTTATGTGCTAGGACCACGGCGTACAGTGATTGTTGTAGCCGCCGTTAAAACGCTTCTTTTGACACCCCTCCCAGGTCCGTAGCCCTTAAAATGCCTGAGCTAGAGCGTTTGTCCAGGCTGTCCTGAAGCCCTCGAAATTCTGTCCAGATGTCCTACCGCCAAATAAGCCATCTGCTTGTCGCGGCGGGTGTCAAATCGTGATCTACGTTTGATTTTGAGATAGCACGCAAGTTTTGAGCCTCTTAGCTGCTGTTTTGGCCGAGTTAGACCACTTGGACACTTTTTGAGGGGGTCATTTTTTTCGATATTTATTTTTTTCCGAGCCACTCGAAGCAGCTAAGGGTTGTTAAGTGCTATTTTTCAAAAGAACAACTTATTGTGAGCATACACACAAAAATTTAGCTCGCTAGATACATTCACTAGTGTTTTATTAGTGAATGAGTGAAGCTAGAATGGGGCAAAATTAGCGTATTTTTTTGTCCAGGGTCTGTCCAGGGGGATTAGTTCAAATATTTGGGCTGAAACTATTTTTCCTGAATAGCCTAGACCATAAAGTTTCAGACAAGACCAAAACGAGCCCTGTAAGTTGAGTCTACGGTTTGTGACCGGTCTTTGAGTTGCCCGAGTCATACAGGCCTATGCGGAGAAGGGAGCAAATATATAAAAATCAATAAAAAATTTAGTTTTCAAGCTAGAGAAGTGGTTTTGGACATTTTGGAAAGCAAAAATTAAAATACAGGGGAAAAAAATTTCATAAGTCTTATTGACCTTATTATAATTATATTATATATATTATTTATGTTATATATTTTGATTATTGTTTTAAAATTTTTTTTTCGATGGATTTTAATTTTTGCTTTCCAAAATACCTAAAACTACTTCTCTACCTTGAAAAGTTAATTTTTTATTGATTTGAGTATGTTTGACCCCTTCTCCGCATAGGCTTGTATGACTCGGGCAACTCAAAGACCGGTCACAAATCGTAGACTCAACCTACAGGGCTCGTTTTGGTCTTGTCTGAAACTTTATGGTCTAGGCTATTCAGGAAAAATAGTTTCAGCCCAAATGTTTGAACTAATCCCCCTGGACAGACCCTGGACAAAAAAATACGCTAATTTTTCCCCATTTTAGCTTCACTCATTCAATAATAAAACACTAGTGAATGTACCTAGCGAGCTAAATTTTTGTGTGTATGCTCACAATAAGTTGTTCTTTTGAAAAATAGCACTTAAGAACCCTTAGCTGCTTCGAGTGGCTCGGAAAAAAATAAATATCGAAAAAAATGACCCCCTCAAAAAGTGTCCAAGTGGTCTAACTCGGCCAAAACAGCAGCTAAGAGGCTCAAAACTTGCGTACTATCTAAAAATCAAATATAGATCACGATTTGACACCCGCCGCGACAAGCAGATGGCTTATTTTGCGGTAGGACATCTGGACAGAATTTCGAGGGCCTCAGGACAGCCTGGACAAACGCTCTAGCTCAGGCATTTTAAGGGCTACGGACCTGGGAGGGGTGTCAAAAGAAGCGTCTTAATGGCGGCTACATTAATCACTTTTCGCCGTGGCTCTAGCACTTAAGGGGGCAGAGCTAGAGCCGGTTGGACATTTTGTCCAGGACCATTTTGTCCAAGTATGTGAATCGACCTTAATTAATATAAAACTTGTTAAAAGAAAAACTAAAGTTCTTGTTCGTGGTATAGGGATTCCAAACAACAATGTATGCATCCAGTTGGTTCCTCACTTTATTCACAACCACATTTACAATTAGCGTAAGCAGCAGGATTATGGATATTTTCCTGAGTGAAGGAATAGATATTATATTCAAAATATCTCTGGCTCTTCTTCAGCTTGGCAAAGATACGTTACTTTCACTAGATATGGAAGCAATGTTAAAATATTTTCAAAAAGAACTTCCACAAAAAGTAGAAGCTGATTTGGACAATCTTTTAAGTCTAGCTTTGGCACAAAAAATTAACACTAAAAAAATGAAAAAGATGGAAAAGGATTACGCTGAAATCAGAAAAAAGGAACAAGAAGAAATGGTTGAACTAAAGGTAAGCAGAACCACTTATGTTGATTAAGGAGATAGTAAAACAATAAAGAAACTTGCATAAATGCAAAGTTAAGCACATTTTAAGTGCATTTTAAGCATTTTGCAAAAAATGCACTATTGTGGCCGCTTTGCCGTCTGTCTGTCTGTCTGAAATTTTATAATTCAAGAACCAGAAGAGCTAAAGAGCTGTGAGTTTTTGCATCGTGTAGGGCATAGCCTGTAGGAGTGCAGCCTAACAATTTTAGTGATTTACTATTGTATGAAAACTCCTTATATTACATCCGCTTGAGCTGAATTTTTAGTATGTTGTAGTCTGTGTCAAGTCTAGTAAATCATAGTACCACATGTATCCCCTATCATGTACAGGGATGGAGCTAGGGACCCTCAAAGTTTGGTCTCTCGAAATCCTTAAAAATGCACCCTTAAGCTTAATCTCCGATTTTATTTTTTATATATTTTTTTCAAAAATAATGCATTAATGGGTTCAAAAGTGGTATCATTAGATTTGTTAGGCTCCAAGGATTCCCAAATGCTACGGCTTGCAAGGAATAACAACTTGGGAGCCGCGCAATCTGCCTCCAAAGTTCGTGATTTTAATTGATTTTTCCTTTGGAGGCGCCTCGACATTCGTGCTATTTCCGGTTCTCCTCGGCCATGAAGAGGGTCGAATGTGGCATCAGCAGATTCTTTAGGCTTCAAGGACATTCCAGAGTCCAGCTAAAGCTTGCCAGAAACAATAGCCTGAGAGCCTCGCAATCAGCTTCCAAAGTTGAGGGTTTTTGGGGCAATGTAATGCTCCTCCGAGGTTCCTCCAGAGGTCCGCCGAGGCTCCCCTGGGGGTCCTCCGAGGCTCCTGCGGGGGTCCTCCAAGGCTCCTCCGAGTCTCCTCCGGGGGTCCTCCGAAGCTCCTACGAGGGTTCTCCGAGGCTCCTCCGGGGGTCCTCCGAGGCTCCCCTGGGGGTCCTCCGAGGCTCCTCCGGGGATCCTTCGGGGCTCCTCCGGTGGTTTTCCGGGGGTCCTTCGAGGCTCCTCCGGGGGTCCTCCAAACCAAAATTTTTTTTTCGATTTCGAATCTTGTTACACTTTCCAGTCGACTGGTTTGACAATTTGGGTCTTTTGACCCTTAGTTTCGGAGCTATAAGCCTCCAAAGTAGGACATCATTGCTTGAAAGGCAAACCGCGGACAAAAGCACATTTATGAAAAAAATGAACTAAAAAGACATACGAAATAGTTCAATAAAAGTACACTGTGCACCAAAGGGAAACAAAATACAATAGACAACTATTTTCTTTGTCATTGAGGCGGTAACAACTAGAGAGCAGAATTATTTGGAGGTCAAATAACGATAGATAGATAGATCTGGGGTGGGGCAGAGAGTCACGCAGGTCCCGAAGATCCTATTGTGACCCATCCGTCAGAGACAGATTGCCCCGGACTCAGGGTTTCAAAGCCCTAAGTCCTGTGAAAATCTCAACAAACTCCTCAAAGTTCTGTCTGCAACATGCCTCGCGTCAGGAAAATGAGTGCCAAAGTGCTTCTGACGCTTATGCATCAGAGGCAGACATGAGCACAGCAAATGCCTCACGGTCTCATTGCAAAATCTGCAAAGCCCGCTCACATCCTGATTGAACCAGCGAACTCTTGCGTTGACGGGGTAGTGACCAGTCAAGAACCCTGTGACAAAGTAGGTTTCTTTCCTTGACATGTTGAGCAGTTCTTTCGATCTGCGAGCCTTGTAATCCTTAATGAATTCCTTTGAATGAAACATCCTGGGTTGATTGCGCCAATATTCTTGCGATTTCCTAAAAAGATTATCTTTTATCAAGTTCTTAGCAAATGCTCTCGAGGTTCCAACAGTTGATCTTGTGCGTTTAAGGCCAGTAGCTAGTTTAGCAAGAGTGTCGGCCACTTCGTTGCCATCGTATCCTTCATGAGCTGGTATCCAATTCAATTTCAGTTCATTTTCTGTGCCCAGTTCCTTCAAAGCGGTGATTGTTTGGTCTACTAAGCAGAAGTAATTATGTTGCCATTCAAAGCTCTCAGAGCCGCTTGGCTGTCTGAGTATATACAGATCTGTCTGCCCTTGATGTTCTTGGATTTCAAAATCTGTGCGCACTTCTGTACAGCAAACACTTCTGCCTGGAACACGGAAGCGTGGTCATCTAAGCGGACAGGCAGTCTTGTGTTGAATTGTTCTATGTATGTAGATGCCAAATCCTGTTCCTTTTCTTGTCAATGAGCCATCTGTAAAGCAGTAAATAGTATCCGGATCATGACCTTGATACTCAAATTCGTTTCTCTCCGGTATTTCAACTTGAAACGGGCGTTCAAAGTTAAATTTTTTGTCTATCACATCCGAGTTAGCAATAGCATTTGACAGCTCTGCACTTTGCCCGAAGACATCCATGAGTCCAGTATCCTTTAATATTTTGATATCAGGTTTTTGAGAAGTGCAAAATCTCATATTAGCATTCAGAGCCTCTGATTGTATAAACAAATGCAGAGGTGGAAGGTCCAGTAAAACTTCCAGCGCATTGGTTGGAGCTGTTCTCTGAGTTGACAAAATAGTTGAACAGGCAAGTCTTTGGAGCTTTTGTAGTCTGGCTTGAGCTATGGGTATTGTCGTTCTGTGCCACCACACAACAGCTGCGTATGAAACAATTGGTCTCACTATGGCTGTGTAGACACAGTGAGCTATTTTAGGTCTCAGCCCCCAAGCCTTTCCTATGAGTCTTCTGGTGATCCACAGGGTATTTGTTGCTTTCGTTATGACATTTTCGAGGTGTTTATTCCAAAGTAGTTTGCTGTCAAACGTAAGTCCAAGATATTTCACTGTCTTTGTGTATTTCAGTTCTCTGTTGAAAAATTTAGGTTTTTCATATGCATCCAGCGAAGTCCTGGTTTGTGTAAACATAACCAAATTTGTTTTGGCGGGATTCACAGAGAGTCTCGTTTTTTGCACCAATCTTCAACAATTCTAAGCCCATTTTTCATCCTTCTGATTGGTCCCTTGTATCTTTCCTTCTTGGTATACGTCTTAGGGTCGTCGAAGTGAGAATGAATTAGTATCACAATGTCATCAGCAAAGCCTTGGGCAAATAGATTTGCCTTTTCTAAGTCAACTAATAGATCGTCCACGACCAGAGACCATAATAGAGGTGATAAGACTCCACCTTGTGGGCAGCCTCGATTAAGTTTCAGCTTAATCGATTCGTCTCCTAAACTCATTGTGACTTCTCTGTCTCGAAGCATCGAGAGTACCCAGTTGCAGGTATCCATGTCAATGCCCTTTCTATTTAAGGTTTGGCAAATTGATCCGTATGCAGTGTGATCAAAAGCTACCATAATGTCCAGAAAGGCACCTAAGGCGTAGCCTTTGCCTCGCATAACAGATTCGATCTTCTTACTCAATGACTTAAGAGCAGATTCCGTTGATTTTCCTGTTTGGTAAGCAAATTGAGTTTTATGGAGTGGGCTTACACTAAGTACTGTGTCTCTTATGTATCTGTCTAATATTTTCTCAATTACTTTGAGCAAAAATGATGATAAGCTTATCGGTCGAAAGGATGTAGGATCTGAGTTAGATCTCTTTCCTACTTTTGGGATGAATGAGACCTTGACTCCTCTCCAGGCCCTCGGTACATAGTTAAAGGAGTGGCTCTTCACTAAGATTTGTTGTAGATAACTCTTAATATATTTGAATCCCTTTTGGAGAAGCCATGGAAATACTTCGTCAGGCCCCGCAGATTTAAATGGCTTGAAATCTTTGATAGCCCATTCAATCCTCTCTTCTGTAAAGATTTCCTTGGATTTTGAGAAGTCATCAGCTGTTACGATGAACCCAGAATCTTGTTGAAACTCGTCCAATACAATTGACCCCGGAAAATGGGCGTTGGCAAGCTCCATCAGAGTTTCAGTTTCATTTTCAGTGAAAGTGTTGTCAGTTCTCTTCAGCGTCCCAATCTTGATATCCTTTCCTTTAGCTAACAACTTATGTAGTCTGGACGTAGCAGTTACGTTTTTGAGTTCTGAGGCGGTTTTTTTCCAACTCTCTGAGCTATGTTGCTTCAAGCTTTTCTGATAGTCAGCTCTACATTGCTTCATGTCTTCTATAGTCTGGTGAGGGACTGGTCTTCCATTTCTTTTTAGGAGATGAATACGATTCTCATGTTTCCTCAGTTTTCTCCGTTTCTTCTTAATGGAGTAAGGCAGAGTTTTATTCCGATTACCAGTAACCTAGATTTCTTTGTTCGCAGCGTGGTAGGCGTTCACCAGCCTCTCTGTCAGATCGTACGCAGCTAGATCTAAGTCCCTCGTGTCTAGAATAATGTAACTGCCCTTCGACATTTCAGCTTTCAAGTTGTGAACAAAAACCTCGAGTTTTGTGTTCCTGGGGTTTCTGTAAGTCTCAGTTTGCAGTTTGAGATTTTCCACGTCAAATGTTATAAGTTTATGGTCCGATAAAGTTGTGTTGTCGGAAATCTTCCAGTTACTAATTTTTTCCTTGATAAATGCAGAAGTCATCGTCAAATCTATAACAGATTCTTGAAATTTGGGATGAGAGAGTCTAATTCCATTTTCCTTAGTGACAGTCCTAATGAATGTAGGCTGACATCCTTCATTCATTACATCCAGGCCATTGCGGAACATAAAGTCCACTAATCTTTCACCTCTCTTATCTGTCTTCTTGTCTCCCCAGCTGGTGTGGTGAGCGTTTGAGTCACAGCAGTAAATCAGCTGCCGGTTCTCTGTTCACATTTGGTCAAAATACCCTCGAGTTGTGGGGGTATAATATCTCTGTATCTGGGTCCGTCTGGGTGATACACAGAACATACTATCAGTTTCTGTGTAACCCCCGAAACAATCACGTCCACCGAGGCAGCAGTAAAGTCGGGTGAGCAGAATTCGTTCAGGGTCAGAAAGTCCAGATTCCTACGAAAAAGTATACAGGATCTCGGTTTAGAGTTCCCGTCACTCTTGAATAAAATCCTCCCCGCATTGAGACATTTAACTGTCCTCAAATCAGCAAAGGGTTCCTGAATACAGGCTATGTCAATCTTATCGTCCCTAAAAATTGTATTAAAGTTAATTGTTGCGGCTGGTGATTTATTCAAATTGATCTGGGCAAATCTCAAAACGCTATTCATCATAGTCCACTAGCCCTCAGGTCGATAGCAGTGCCCTCATCGGCCTCCACCAATACACATTTAAAGTAAAAATAATGGTAATAATAATAATAATAGCGGCACATATAAATGAATGAATAGGTAAGTAAATAAAATAAAAGGTAAATAACGTAGGTAAATAGGAAACTAATAACAAAAAAAAAAAAATAATAATAATAAAAATAAATAAATAAATAAATGAAAATAAAAATAAAAATCACAAACCAAAAAGCACACCAAAATGACAAGCGTCAGAGTGTAAAACAGAGTCATCCCCTCTGAAGCGCATCCCAAATAGCTCTCAGATCCCAAGTAATGGCCAGATAGGACAGTGCGTCCTGCAGTGCGTCCCGGATAAAATTCAGATTTAGATTCAGGTGTTTCAGTCTCTTTTATTCCATTCTTATCCAATACATAACATAATTTAATAATCTCCATATCCTTGGCACTAGGCCATAATTTTATTTTAGAAGTAAAGTAAAGATTAATATAGGAGAAAATAGCTGAAAAAGGGAGAGAGAAGGAAATAAAGGGGCGAGAAAGAGATAAAGAAAAATGCCTCAATCCAGCTTCATCCTTTTGAGTCCTCCAAAGGTCCTCTTTCTACTATTGGTTCCTGTTTTTTTTATTGTTCTATTTACATCCACGATTGTCATGTATCCCGCGAAGTCAAATTTGAATTTGATGTTATATCTCTGCCTCTGGGCGTCCCAGGTGATGCCCTCCGGACTGAAGATCATATCAAAGTCTAGATCCGGAATTAGAAACGTAACAATTGCTGTTTTTTTACTTAAACTGGGCTTCTCTCCCAATAGGGTCCAAGTTTCTGGTGACAGTCCTGGAAATTTGCACTTGAGTAGGTCGAAGAATAGGGCGTCTTCATAGCCCAAATTCGGAAAGATGCAGTTGATCTTCTTCAAGTCCTTTCTGTCATCGAATCCTGCTCCATTAGGTATCTCCTGCTCGACTGCCACAAGGTCCACGTTGTTTTTCTCAGCCGCCTTCTTAAGCAGTCTCTGAGCCCAGTGAAAATGGAAAATGTCGGGGCATTTGAGACTCATATATCCCTCCGCATGTTGTCTGAAAGACTCTGTAAGGGGAAAACAAAATACCAGAGTACCAGGCTCGAAATCTAATAAAATAATTTTCAACAATCGAGTCAGAGACAGAGGTTTTATTGATGAAGGTGATAACACTGTGTGCATACAAACAATTATAAATAGTTACCCTCAAACTCCGGTATGAAAGTCTTCTTTTTCTGTTTTCTGGCGATGACTGCTTTCGTGTAAATCATGGCTATTTTTTGCATCAATTCTTCAGTCAGTTTTTCCTTCGGGTATGAGGCCATCTTGATTACTAAGATTTTAGGATCCTTCTGCGTAGAGTTAAAAGCCCCATCGCTGTACTCAAGTTCCGTTTCAGAACCACTGGCTGAACTAGATGTCTTATCCATTCTTCGTTCGTGTCACGAATCTATATTTCACGTAAGAAGGCGATTTTTCCGGTCACAGGTGGGTTGAAAAGTAAACAGTATAAACTCCTAAGCGATAGTTGGCGTTGTCCATAAAATCTACATACATCCATATATGTAAATATATAGTCGGATGACAAAAATATTGTCTCGCTTCTAACGGTCTCCAGTGAAGAGAGATAAGACGGTTTGTTTACACATCCAAGGTAAACTAAATCAGCCGGGATCAAATCCAAACAACATATTCGTAAAAGATATCCCATCCCATCTTACAGCGTGACAGTAATCCACCACAACCCCGAGCGAAAGTCCAAGCAGGTGCGTATTCAAGTAGTGTGAACTCAAGTTGCCTGATTGATCCTCAGAGGGACAAATGGCACATGAGCAAGCAAAGAGTGAACTATTGAACACTCTCCGAGAAGAAGAGCGTGAGCAGATGAAGCATAGCTTCACCCGACTCACGCCCCAGCAAACCCTCTGACGACAGTCTAAGGGGCAGAAAGCACCCCCCGTGGTGCTCGAAAACTCTCCCCAACACTGACAAGGCGCCAGCGGGTGATAGTATTGGTGCGAGCAAAAAGCACCAATACTACCACCAAAGCGGTGCACGAACCAAGGGAAAAACCCCGATCCCCCGCCAAAACCCCCGATCTGAAGGGCCCAACCACCAAAAATCCCTCGACTCACCATAACTCCCGCGTCCTGCACGAAAATGGGAGTCACAGTGGCGGGCAATCTCCAGGATTCCTCCGAATATCAGAGAGCGAGTAGATCAGCGTCTGTCCTCTTTCACTTCACACACACACCCTCTCAAATAACGATTTTAGTAAAGAATTAGTTTAAAAACTTATTTTAGAGCTCTGTCGTTATTTTACCTCCGATCGAGATCAAAGGGATACCAATTGACGCGTAAAAATGCCAAAAGTGCGAATATTTCAGATTTTGTACCTTCGCCATAGTTAAATTTTCAAAAACTGAATTTTTCACCTTTGAAAGTTCCTTTGGCTTACTCTGGTAGGTCATAGCGGTCTAAGGTCCAAGCACCACTTTATCTCTTCAATGAGGACTGTGATTTAAAAATATAAAAAAGTCGGCCGCCATGTTAGAAGTATTTTTAAATTGCACTTTCAGCTTTTGACACGCTATTTGATGTACTTCCAACATGGCGACCGGGGTTGCCCCTTGATCCAAACTATGTTATAAAAGAAAGAAATCTGAGAGGCTGGGAGTTAAATATTGAGATATGGTTTTTTAGACGAAAAAAATCATATCTGAAGAACAAGCAGACCCTTCGATAAGAAATTGAAAATTGTTTGAGAGGCCCAAAAATTACCTGTCATATGTCACCCCATTTGACTCCGTGGGACCTAGGGTGCAGAAATTAACCCAAAAAGCATTTGGGAAACCTGGGATGACATCAGGAAGAAAATCTGAGCATAGTTGGTTTTCAAGTCAAGGAGGGTCAAAGTTGTCCTGTTAGAAGTGCATTTTCCTTGCACACGGGCATCGTTGCTTCAGATTCGACCACCTAATCAGTGTCGTTGTTGCCAAGAGACAGAGTTGGTTAGGTAAAGAACGATAAAAAGGCACCATTTGCGGCTTTGTTGGTCTTCTTTTCGGCCTTCTCAGTAGGCTTGCCATGCTTTTTGAAGCAAGAATCTTATCAAGATGGCCAGTTCGCTTGCAGAAACCGCACTTCTTGCTGGACTGTCGCCTGCCTTGTTACTTCCCCTTGGCTTTGGTGACGGCCAAAGTTGTTTCCTTACATCCAGAGCGCACTTCTTCGGATTTTGTCACGGTTTGCAAAACTCGTGTCTTGACGAAGTCGGGAGTCTGCATGACCCCACAGTTTGCAATTGACATCACGAGGGGCGAATACTCTGCGGGAAGGCCCTTCAGGAGCATGTTGGACAATCGGCGGTCGGATACTTGAAATCCGATGTTGTCGAGCTTCAGCGCTGTCGTCATCAGCTTGTCGATGTAGGCCTCAGCAGAACTGAAGAAGGTTCTCAGGAGAGCGACCTCATTCTCGACACCATTGTCGTCGAACGCATTTCTCAAGGCATATCATGCCTGACTCGAAATCTCACAATTTCCTATGATGCTGCAGTTCCTCTTATCAATGTTCAAGCCTATGGTTGCTAAGGCGCGCTCCGACTTGTTTGCATCAGCTACCGGCACACTTGGATCGACATTAACGACAGTGCGCCAAGTTCCCTCACAATCAACAAGAATTTTATCGCTATGGCCAAGTAGCTTATCAACGGCGTTCATTGGAGTTGCAATGACGTGTCCTTGAAGCAAGGAAGTACCACTGCTTGCTGCAGCCTCCAACACTATTGGAACCGCCAGCCGCTCCATTGGCAAATGCAATATCGTTGGTCATCTTTACTTGAAGACTCTTGATAAGGAATATGACTAAGTTTTAATTTCTCTTGAGCTCTCTGTGTCCATAACCTTTTATCAGAATGGTTTATTTGCAACTGACTTATTTAATGAATTACTTTACTAAGTTATAAATCAAAGCCTTCTTCAATCTTTAATAATTAATTCAATTCTATCCCTAATACAGGCTTTAAATCAGAGCCTATTTTGGTAACTTGGTTTCAACTTGAATTTATTTATATTTGCAACACTTAACATTCAATAGATATCAAAGTTCCCCGGACCAAAATTTAATCCAAAGCTAGTGGGGTCATTTTTGATGAAAATTTCAACCACTGACGCGGCTTTTCAATTCATTTCAAACATTTTCCCTGAGTGCGCTGATCATGATGAGGAGTCCGGTAAAATGGGTTCCAAGTTCCAATCAACAATGACATTAACCGTGCTATTTAGGTAACACTCGTAGCCAATATTGAATTTAAAATGAAATGAATATTAACAGTTTTTAGTGCATTTTCATCAATTTTGAAAAAAATGCACTTATGTGTCTGATATGTCTGTCCTTCCGTCTGTCAGTCTTTTCGTCTGTCCGTCTGTCCGTCCGTCCGTCCAAGCCTCAAAGGCTCCGAAAGTACAAGAGCTAGAGACCTGCGGTTTTTTGCATGTTGTCATGTATGGTCTGGAGGGTGGGCGGAAGGTTTTGGTTTTTCCGGAAAAATGCCTGGGGGGTAATTAAGGGGGTTTTCCCCTTCGAGCATGGAATTTTTTTTTTGTCGGTCGCTCTTCTCATGGAGTAGACAAACAGAGCAAAATTTTCAGCCAATTTTCGTGGTAGTAGGGGTTTCAAACCTTCTTATATCGAAAAAAAAATCTCCCAAAGTAATATACTTAAGTCCGGAGGCTCATCTCTTGGTGGCTGTTTCTAGGGGTCCCTTTAACGATCGTCACCAAAGATGGGAGCTCTAGTCCCCGTACTTTGGGAGCTAGAGAAAATTGAATTTTCGTGAAATTTTTGTATGGGAAAACCGAAATTCCCCTTTTCTCTCGAAACACTTAAATCTTCGAGGCAATTCTTCGTTGGAGGACCTGTGGTCGTCCCCAGAGGCGATTCTAATCCTTCCTGACCCTCGTTGTTAAGTTTTTCGAGAGAAAAGTGGAATTTCGGTTTTCCCATACAAAAATTTCACAAAAATTCGATTTTCTCTAGCTCCCAAAGTACGGGGGCTAGAGCTCCCATCTTTGGTGACGATCACTAGAGGGACCCCTAGAAACAGCCACCAAGAGATGAGCCTCCGGACTTAAGTGCTTTGGAGATTTTTTTTTCGATCCAAGTAGGTCTCAAACCCCTACTACCACGAAAATTTGCTGAAAATTTTGCTCTGTTTGTCTACTCCATGAGAAGAGCGACCGACCAAAAAAATCAAATCAAATCAATATACAAAATCGAAGATCAAGTATATGAAGTGCATTTTCCCGGGTTTATATTTTAAGGGAATCTAATTTGAATTCATAATACTTAATTTCTGGATTCTTGAACAAATTACAATTTACCCAATAAGTCGGGAATTCTGAAATTGAGTATGATGAATTCAAATAACATTCCCTCAAAATATAAACCCGGGTAAATGCACTTCTTATACTTGATCTTCGATTTTGTATTTTGATTTAATTTAATTTAATTTGATTTGATTTAATTTTTTAACTCCTAAGTTCTACTTTTAAATTTTTACTTCTAAGCTTAACCAACCTTTTTTGGTAATTTAGATGAATAATTTAAATTTCAGTCCAAAAGGCAAATCCACATGAATTTGCTTCCCATACAAATTTCGGGAGTTCCCCTCTCCGCCCCCTTAGTTGATAGGAGCATACTATAGAAATGTTTTTTGCTCAAATAAAAGCCCTCTAAGAGTTACCAAAGTTTGAGCTCAATCGGACGATCTTGAAAATTCGCCCATTTGTCTTCCAAGGGGAGCCACAAGATTATATTCAAAAGTTTCCTGATGGATTATTTTACGTTTTTGAGACCATGTTTTCAAGCAAATGTCTCTAATAATGTAATTTTACGTGCCCATTTTGAATTTCAGCTCAATCGGAGCAATTTAAGTTTTCCTCGATACAAACTTCGGGGGTCTCCCACTCAGCCCCCTTAAGTGATAGGGGCATATATGTGTTCTATGATTTGCTAGATTTGATGTGAAATACAACATATCCGAAATTCAGCTCAATCGAACGAAGTATAAGGAACTTTCATACAACGGGTTTACCCCCCTCACTCCCCCCCTTTGGGGAAATGGGGGTCTAAGATGTCTAACCTTCCACACTACAGACCATGTCCTACACGATACAGAAAACCGCAGGTCTCTATCTCTTCTGGTTCTTGAGTTATAAAGTTTCGGAAGGACAGACGGACAGACGGACATAGTAGATGCAATAGTGAATTTTTTTCTCCATTTGAGGGAAAATGCACTAAAAATTCCCATGCTCGAAGGTTTTCCCGTTGTATGAAAGTTCCATATACTTCGTCCGATTGAGCTGAATTTTTGTTATGTTATACCTCGTGTTAAATCTAGCAAATCATAGAACACATGTTTGCCTCTATCACTTGAGGGGGTGCGGCGAGAGGCCTCCGAAGGGGGAAAATTTTAGTTGCTCTGATTGAGCTGAAATTCAAAACAATAGAGATATAATACAATAGAGTGGACATCCCCATACATTTCCTTTGGCAAAATTTTTGCCCACCCCAGCTGTCAAAATTGCCATGAGTTTTTTTATCGGTTTTCATCGTGGTTGATAAACAACTTTTATTTCAGCTCAAAATGGCCTCCAAAATCGAAAAAGAAGCCTCCAGATGGCTCAGAGATGCCAAAAAAGGATGCAGCCAAAGTTTGAAGCAGTTTGGAGCTGAAATAAAAAAATTAGAATGGCCGACATCCCCGACTTGGTGAGTATTTCAGTGAATTTCTCGCTTAATCTGCTGGTTTCTGGCTGGAACCAGCTCATTCCGTATTCCTGGAACCTCTGCCTTGCCCAGGAACTTAGTCTTGGCCAGGGACCAGCAGATTAAGCGATAAATTCACTGAAATACTCACCAAGTCGGGGATGTCGGCCATTCTAATTTTCTTATTTCAGCTCCAAACTGCTTAAAACTGCAGCTGCATCATTTTTTGGCCTCTCTGAGCCATCTGGAGGCTTCTTTTTCGATTTTGGAGGCCATTCTGAGCTTAAATAAAAGTTATCAACCTCGATGAAAACGATGGAAATCTCATGGCAATTTTGACAGCTGGGGTTGGCAAGCAAAATTGCTCTAATGTCCACTCTATTGTATTATATCTCTATTTTCAAAACGGTCATGTAAAATGACAAATCAAGCAAATCAAGTCGGATCATGGTCTCAAAAATGTAAAGAAATGGACTTGGGGGGTCAATAAGTGGCCACCCAAGGCTTCCCCTGGCGAACAGAAAGGCAAAATTTCAAATTCAACCAATTGAGCTGAAACCTTCGCAACTTTTAGATGGCATTAAATCCAGCAATAAACAATCGTAGTGACCTAAGGGTGAGGAGCTGAGAGCGCCCAAAGTTAGTATGAGGCGAATATTTTTTAACCCAATTGAGCTGAAACTCGAGCAAATGTTAGATGACATTAAATTTAACAAAAAATACTTCTACAGTAAGGCTCTATGACCTATGGGATCGAAGTCAGGGGACCAATAAGTTTCTGCAATGACGGAATTCGGGACAAAATATTTTCTCTTCGATCCAACTTTTACAACAAAGTGAATTGAAAATGCACTCAAATGCGTCCGTCCTCGACTAAGCTTTAACATGTTTTAAAAATAGAGACAGCATTTAAACGACCAAAAAATTGTAATTGATATTACTTCAGCTTATTCGGCTTTTGAAACTCTTCAACATGAAAAATAGAGTTTGATTCAAACAAGCAAAGATGCGAAATCCGCAAAATTGTTTTTGGAGAAGGTCTTACGTTATGGGGCAGATGTAACCTCTTCAGTAGAGTAACGGACTTGCGATCGAGAGGTCGTTCGTTAGAAACTCGACCGAAGAAACTTCTGCTCAACCGTGTTCTTGGTGCAAGCCAAGAATGCGTCTGCTATGGCGTGTACAGCAGTATAAGATGGGGGGCGCTACTGAGGAATTCTTGATTCTCTCAAGATGGGTCACAATAGGACCTTCGGGACCTCCGTGACCTTCGACTCCCTTTACAATCTAAATCTACATCCACCCATCAAATGTTTTGTTGCCCAATGTTATCACAAATCATTTTGTTTTTTATGTTTTTCAGAGACTCAGGACAGAAAACAGACTCTTAAAGAAACGTAATGAAATGCTAGAAGTTGAAAGTGCGGAATTGGCGGCACGTCTTGTAAAAGGTCAAGTATCTCGGGCAGAAGAAGAAGAAACAAGTTATGCTATTCAAACTGAAATGCTACTGTTAAAAAGATCGCATTCTGAGCTCTCTCATCAACTTGAAATTGCCAACGAAGAAATACGTGCTCTTAGTCTCAGACTTCAAGAAAATGTAAGCAACAATCTATTTTGTCTAGTTTGAAAACAGAGAAACCAAAGTTACCTACTAAATTTCGTGAATTCAAAAGTATAGAGTAAAAGTATAGCCCGCCCCAGGAACTGTCAAATTGCTTTGGAACTGTCAAATTTGACAATCCCTGGGGAAAATTTGTTTAAAAAATTATCTCCTGAGGCGGTATATAAATATTTCCACTCTATCTATTTTTATCTCTGTTCTGATTTTCATAAATCATTATGGTAAATATGATAAACATAAAAGAATATTAAATTTTTCAAGCAGTCACACGTAGGATCTAACTTTACAATGGTAATGTTACTAGTATAACAGTTAAAAGACATTTTAATTTCAAATTTAAAAACGTTTCAAAAAATTAACAAAAATCAATTTTCAGAACAACTCACATCAAAATTCTATAGATGAACTTTTTGTGAAAGAAGAGGCATTGAAACAACGAGATGAAATGGTTTCTTGTTTATTAGAAGAGCTTGTTAAAGTTAGACAGAGTCTAGCCGAGAGTGAAGAAAGCTTGAGAAATTCAAAATTAAGGATACAAGAGATAGAGGAGGAGAAAAAATCTCTCAGAGAATCATCAACTGATAATTCAGTTGCACACTTGCAAGATGAACTTATAGCAAGTAAACTCCGGGAAGCAGAAGCTAGCCTATCTTTGAAAGATCTTAAGCAAAGAGTTCAAGAGCTAAGCTATCAATGGCAACGACAGTTACAGGTATGATAAAAATATACAATATCGAGTTTTAAAACATTTTCCAAAACTGGAAAATACGTACCTACTATTGTTCCCGTTTGTCTGTCTGTTCCAAACTTTAATACTTAAGAACCAGAACAGAGAGAGACCTGTGTCTAGCATACTGTTAGAAACTTTAGACTCCTATTTCCTACAAGTTGGAGTAAGACGGGTAAACCCGTTCTTTAAAAGTTTCTTACACCTAATCCCATTAAGCTAAAATTTCGCCTGTTTTAGTCCGTGCAAATCTAGCAAACCCTGAAACCTTACAAGTGATCTATCGCGTTGATGGAACTAAGGGTCACCAAAGCAACTAAAATGACTAGTAAAAGTTCCCCTACAAATTAACTTGATAACTCAAGTGTGAAAACAATTAAATCAAATCAAATGGTGATAAAGCTTCTGGGTTAATTTTCAGAATGTTGAGAATTGCTAATGCCGTAAATATTTTTGTTAAAAAATAATTGCCTAAACACTTAAAATATCAGCCCTTGTCAAAACTTTGAAAATGCACCCATGAGATTAATTAACGATTTTGCTTGATTTAATTAAACTCTGCTATCAGGTATGGATCATGGTCCAAAAGCCTATTTTTCTAATGGCTTCATGTATCGGTCTAAAATTTTAAGACGGGATTGTTTTTCCTCAGATCTTCCCATACCTTTGTTTTTTAGTGAGACATGTTTATTTATTTTGAAAACAAAAAGTAGGTTTGAGAACCATCGGGTTTGGTTTAGATCAAAATTCGTCAGCTTTTATCGTCAGTTTATCAGAAATTCATGCAGTTTTTAAAATAAGTTCAATCATCGAAATGGAGCATCTGGTTTGGAAGGAACAATTCAAAAAGTTAGAATCATTTTCCTACAAATCCATGATTTTCAATTACTTAAAACGCCAAACATCTTAGTTTTAAAACCTAACCATATGTGCCAGAATCAAAATATAGATGTTTCATCAATTTTATTTATTTTATTTATTTATTCATGTCAAATGAAGACAGCTGTTTTTGTTTGTACATAAATTCAGCCTGGGAAAAGTTCCCTCCGTCTCTCAAGGTAGCGAGGTAGGGAACGGAAAAACCCAGTTGTCCCAGGATCTTTTCCAAAACACAGAGAGACAGACTACGGACGGACATGATGGGAGCCGCGCTGACTCTGGCTCCGGCAGGCTGGCATCCTTCCCTCATGGCTGGAGGCGGCTGGCCCTCCTCTATGGGCATGTGTAGGTCTGTCGTCGGCCGAACGATACATTCCTACGAAAAAATACAAGCCCAGCGAGGAGAACAAGGTCAAAATTAGTGTCAGTGACGGTTGAAGATGAGAGTTGAAGATCAAGTTCACCGTATTCATTCTTCTAGCAGGAAGATCTGCAGTAGATCTGATGTAAACCGCCAAACAACAGCGGGCAGAATTTCTAAAGATCTACTACAGATTTTCCTGCTGAACAGAGAGATTAGGGAAGGATTGGAGGAAGATCTACGAAAAGATTAGGAGGAAGAATGGAGATATATATTTAAACTTTTTGCGGTAGCTCTTTTTGCTGAATAAAAAGAGAAGGAAGAAGGACGGGGGAAAATCTTCTAACTTTCTGCGGCGGATCTTCCGTCAAGATTACTAAAATGTGCATTTTTCAAGGAAAACAAAATAGATATGTCTTCTACATCCGAATCAACACCTAAGAAGCTCTTGTTCTGGGAATCTTCTGGCAAGACGAATGATATCACCAAATTAGAGGAAGAATTAATGAGTACTAGGATACGTGAAATGGAAACATTAACTGAACTTAAGGAATTAAGACTTAAAGTTATGGAACTGGAAACTCAAGTGCAAGTATCAACTAATCAGCTTCGTCGACAAGATGACGAGTTTAAAAAGTTAAAAGACGAATTTGAAGAAGCCGTTATTCGAGAAAAAGAACTTTTTAATAAAACTAGAGAACAACAACATAGGTAAGTTATCTTCTATGTAGTATTTGTGATGATGTCCTAGAGCTATAGACCGGTCTACACCCCGAACCACACCTCCTAGAAGAAAGAGGGCTTTGGGCACCCAAAGTTTGTATAAGGTTAGTTTTTTCAGCTCCGATTGGTACAATTGATGTAATCGGTCCAATAAATTTCTTCAGTTACGGAATTTGGGGCAAAATATTTTCATTTTGAACATTTGCAACGAAGCCGAATTGAAAATCGTCCATTCTCGCTGGCGCTATTGCAAAACCGAAATTTTCGAAGTGCTCAGAGGGTGCCAAATGATACTTTTTCACAACAAGTGAGGTCCTAAGGTTTCGAAAATGATACGATAAGCCGGGGTTTCTAGCGTATTGTAATATATTTTCCTTGCTCAAGTCACGAAAAAAAAAATTTGCTCGAATAATTTGAATTTTTATTTCTTAATTTCACTCTTAGTTTTCATTTAATCTCAAAAATCAGTTCTATGAAATTTAGAGGAGGTCAACAAGT
This sequence comes from Forcipomyia taiwana, assembly GCA_963930915.1. Taxonomy (NCBI): domain Eukaryota; kingdom Metazoa; phylum Arthropoda; class Insecta; order Diptera; family Ceratopogonidae; genus Forcipomyia; species Forcipomyia taiwana. Next base: position 724,047 of record CAWVOI010000005.1, read on the forward strand.
TACACAATATTCGTCGTTACTCATGCTCCCCCTTTTGGTTTTTGATTTTCAATAGGGGTCAAGATGTGGTGCGTGCGTAACGCTAAAAAATAAAAAAAGCTTATCTGCTGGATTCACCTTGACAGTTAGGCTTCTCTAAAGGCCCATAAGCTTTAGAGTTTTAAGTTCCCTAAAAACTTGGTCTTGATTGTTTCGTCGTTACTGGTCAAGAAGTTACTGCGTTACTGCTCTTCTCTGGTGCCTCCCTTGACCGCAAGGCTGATATCCTGAACGAAGCCCTGCTGCAGGTAATCAAGCAACATGTCCCGGTGAAACTTGTACGCCAAGTCTCATGCCCTTGGTCCACTCGTGAGCTGGCCAATCTACGGAATCGGAGGAACCGAGCCCATCGAAAGGCAACCCGATGCCCCACCGCAGCCAACCTGGAGTACCCGCAGGCCGCCCGTGACCAGTACTTCGAACTCAACACCCGCCTCTACTCAACATACCTGCAGTCCTCCGCAGTGAAGTTGAGAGAGGACCCGAGGGGGTTTTGGAGCTTTGTGAGGCGCTTGCGCAAGACCACTGGACTCCCTGCAGCACTGCGTCTCGATCAACAGGAAGCTGACTCATCCCGAGCGAAGGCGGACCTCTTTGCCACCTGGTTCGAGAGCGTGTATGTCGAGGACAACTCTATACCTCTCCCAGCCAGCTCCCATCAGAGGCCTCCATTCATCGACGCCCCCATCTCCCGAGAGGACGTCCTTAAGGGCCTGCGATCCCTGGACGTTAAGAAAGGTGGTGGTCCGGACCATATCCCGACCAAATTCCTGCGGGACTTCGCAGAACAGCTCTGTGACCCGCTCTTTGAGCTGTTTCTTATGTCTTTGGAGACACGCAACTTCGCCAGCTGCTGGAAGCCCTCCTTTCTCATCCCGATCCACAAGTCCGGTGACCGCTCGGACATCAGGAACTACCGGGGGATAGCAATCCTGAGTGCGATCCCTAAACTCTTCCAGAAGCTCGTCTCAGCGAAGATGGCGAAGCCGGTCAAGGAGTTGCTGCATGCATCTACCGGCCGATCTACAACGACAAACCTTGTCGTTCACACAGGCCGTGCTCGGGGGCCTCAGGTCGAGCGTTCAGGTGGACGCCATTTACACCGACTTTTCCAAAGCGTTCGACACCGTCAACCATCGTATCCTGATCGGCAAGATGCGCGGCTTCGGCTTTTTCCAGCAGCTGGTGGACTGGACCGCCTCGTACCTGACCGGGCGCACTCAGCTGGTGCGAATCGATAACGTGGAGTCGAGACCCATCCGTGTGACGTCGGGGGTCCCCCAGGGGAGTCACATCGGTCCGCTCCTGTTCGCAGTCTACATCGACGACTAGGTGAGGCTCCTCCAGTGATCCAACGCACTGGCGTACGCGGACGACCTCAAGATGTTTAGGTCCATAGATACTGAGCAGAACTCACTTGGGCTCCAGCAAGACCTTGACGCTCTCGCAAACTGGTGCTCCAGTAACGCGATGTAGCTAAACGTGGAGAAGTGTGAAGTCATCACCTTCTCCCGACGCAGAGTCTCATCTCGGATCCCCACCGGGTACACAGTTCAGGACCGTCCACTGCGCAGAGTCGAGGCTGTCCGTAATCTGGGGGTGAAGCTCAACACGAGGTTGGACAGCAGCACCTACGTCGAACATGTCTGCTCAAAAGCCAATATGCTTCTCGGCTTCTTGAAGAGCAACGCGAGGGACTTCCACTGCCCCCACGTGACGAAAACCCTCTTCACCTTCCTTGTTCGTCTGTTGCTGGAACACTCGAGCCCAGCTTGGTCGCCCAGCACTGCCAGAGACAGCAATCGGGTCAAGTCTGTCCAGCGGCAGTTCCTCCTCTTCGCCCTGAGAAACCTTTCCTGGTCCGATTGCTACACCCTCCCTCCATACCGCGATAGACTCCAGCTCCTTCACTTCCCGACCCTTGAGGGCCGCCGGAATCTGGCTTGTGCGATGTTCGCCTTTGATGCTCTCAGGGAGAGAATCGACGCCCCCAGGCTGCAGGAGAGATTCAGATGGCGAACAGTGACCGCACACGCGCGTCTCCAGAGCGGACCACGGAGACTGGAACTCCCATCGTGCTCCAGGGAGTATGAGTTGACGAGCCCGGTGAAGAGAAGCATCAGGCTGTTCAACGAGAACGCCGACCTTTTTGACGACGACTGTTCCCGAGAGGAGTTTAGATATAGGCTGTCCTACAGGAGGAATTTTGTCTAGTCCCTGTGTGATGTTTTAGTTTTAGTCTTAGTTTTTATTTCTGACGAGACTTTTGTCGATGTATATTTTCATGTAGGGCCATCTTCATTTGATGAGAGAAATAAATGTAGATGTAAATGTAAAGTACCCCAAAAAATGGCCTTCAAATGTGTGCGTACGTAACGCTATTTTCGTTAGGTGTTTCCTGCTACTCAAGATGACTTTAGATTGAAAAGTTTGGTCATTCGCAAAATTTTATGCCGCAATAAAATTAAATGGAAGAAATATGTTTGCCTCTCGGAGCGGCATAGGAGCTTGAGGACTTCATCAACTCAAAAGCTTACAACTCTTATAATGGATTGACTTAAAAGGCTCATCAAACACATTTCGTCCATTCTCAGCGTGACGAACGCACCAAATATGCCCTTTGAGGTCTTCTAATTCTTCGGGAGCTTAACCCATAACAGCCAATTTGGGTTTTTCATTACTCATCTTCTTTGTGAAAATTGAGAAAAAGTGAGCGTTACGCACGCACATTTTTGTCACACCATCTTGACTTGAGTGCACTCAAAGTCAAATGCTATTCAAAATAGATAATGAAGGAAAATAAAATGTGCTCTCAATAGAAAGCTGACTGAATTCGCTTTCCGAAAATTCCAAACCTTGGGTAGTCTCATAAAATAAAATGGTCTCAGACCAAGATATGAAACGTTAAACACGAAAAATGTTGATTATTTTAGGTGTATCCAAACTTTTGAAGGGTAGTGTATGTATGGGAAGATATATTTTGGAAAAATTATTTTTACCCTCATGTTTTTGAAATTTTTATTAAGTTTCTAAAAAGTAGTCACTCATTGAAATCAGTTAAGAGGTTCGGGAGAAACAAATGCAAACGTGAGGGCAGAAAACCACAAGTATACGATAATTTCGCATTTTCATGGTGACATCAAGGGTAGCCATAATGGAATTTCAAAAAAGTAAAAATGCAGAAAATTTTTATTTTCAAAACTGAACAAATTTGCCAGGTTTCATCGTATTCAAAAATCCAAAGGTTCAAAAGTTTTCAATTTTGTTTGAAATTGCCAAAATATCTTCACACAAATACACGTGTTGTAACGAAACATCAGCCTTCACCGAACAAATTAACAAAAAAATTAAATATAAGCAACTTAGTTTCCGTAACATGGTGTGTTGATTGTAAAATAGCGGACCTGTATGTGAAACTTTGCAGGATCATGGAAAAAAATTTCTCATGTACTTTCGTGGCACGTTTGGTGTCTACGCACAGACTACTAAAGTACCTAGACACCCAGATCGCAAATGTATGTAAATTTTGTTCGTAAAATGGATTAAGTCAGGTACCGTTGGACTCTCCTTTGAAAATGTGAAAACCTTAATATGGTAACTTTTTCCCTCAGACCTACCGTTCTCGAGATATTGGCCTTCAAAATTGAACTTTTTGGCATCCTCTGTGGGAGGGGTCAACTTCGAACGACCATAACTAGCTTATAATTCAAGCTTTCGGGCTAATTTTTTTTATGTAGTCTGTGTGGACTACGACTTATTTAAAAAGTATAGCTTTGGGGTAGAAATCTAAAATTCCATTCAAAAAAATTTTTTTTGAATTTTTACCAAAAATTCACCTTTTTCATAAAATAGCGTAGAGCCGCTGCGTTACAATGAGCTGGGCTCTGGTATTTTATGTAGAGGTTAAGTCAAGGTATCTGAGGTACAAAGGGTTTTTCTCGATCTAGTGCACTTCTCGAGAAAATTGGGATTAAGTGTGTGATTTATGAAATTTCAATGAAAGTGAAATTTCTTTCTATTAGTTGTCGACATAAAGTTGATTCAATGAACTTAATTTGACTATATGAGATGCATATGAGGCCCTATGCATCCGAAAAAAGAATCTGGCCAAGAAAATCAGGTTTTCCAAAAAAAAAATTTTTGACCGAATTTTTCCTATGGCTGGATCCCCCAAAATTGGCCGAAAAAGCCCTCTAGCTCCTCACCAAGATCTTCCGGGGTCAAAATTTGAGCACCATCTTTAGTGTCTTAAAAAGTTGAAAGGACTTCCCAAAAATAATTTTGAGATCAAAGCCCTCTTTTGGGAGCTACGGGGGTAAAACCTCAACTCAAAACCTCAAAAAAACTGACGAGATACCCGTAGCTGACGTATCATATGCTCTGATTGGGCACAAAATAAAATTTTTCGAGCTTATTTGGCATTTTTAGTCAGGAAAACTGTGAAATGCATCTCATATAGTCAAATTAAGTTCATTGAATCAACTTTATGTCGATAACTAATAGAAAGAAATTTCACTTTCATTGAAATTTCATAAATCACACACTTAATCCCAATTTTCTCGAGAAGTGCACTAGATCGAGAAAAACCCTTTGTACCTCAGATACCTTGACTTAACCTCTACATAAAATACCAGAGCCCAGCTCATTGTAACGCAGCGGCTCTACGCTATTTTATGAAAAAGGTGAATTTTTGGTAAAAATTCAAAAAAAATTTTTTTGAATGGAATTTTAGATTTCTACCCCAAAGCTATACTTTTTAAATAAGTCGTAGTCCACACAGACTACATAAAAAAAATTAGCCCGAAAGCTTGAATTATAAGCTAGTTATGGTCGTTCGAAGTTGACCCCTCCCACAGAGGATGCCAAAAAGTTCAATTTTGAAGGCCAATATCTCGAGAACGGTAGGTCTGAGGGAAAAAGTTACCATATTAAGGTTTTCACATTTTCAAAGGAGAGTCCAACGGTACCTGACTTAATCCATTTTACGAACAAAATTTACATACATTTGCGATCTGGGTGTCTAGGTACTTTAGTAGTCTGTGTGTCTACGTGATGTTTATTCTAAGTGAAGTGTGCTACTACATGAGTAGGCCACCTTTTCACCCTGCGCAGTCATGATCGAGGTTGTGATCGCAATCACTGATCAAAATTCAATGAAACTATGAAAAATTTAAGAGATTATCAACCAAACCAAATCAAAAAACATTATAAAGGCCGATTCACATACTTGGACAAAACGTCAACCGGCTCTAGCTCTGCCCTCTTAAGTGCTAGGGCCACGGCGTAAAGTGATTGTTGTAGCCGCCGTTGAGACGCTTCTGTTGATACCCCTCCCAGGTCCGTAGCTTTTAAAATGGCCCTCGAAATTCTGTCCAGATATCCTATCGCAAAATACGCCATACGATTGTCATAGCGGGTGTCAAATCGTGATCTTCATTTACTTTTGAGATAGCATGCAAGTTTTTAGCCTCTTAGCTGCTGAACTTTTTGGAAGGGCAATTTTTTCAATATTTTTTTTTCTGAGCCACTCAAAGCAGTTAAGGGTTGTAAAGTGCTATTTTTCAAAAGAACAACTTATTGTGAGCATACACACAAAAATTTCGCTCGCTAGGTACATTCGTTGCTGTTTTATTAGTGACGGAATGAAGCTAGAATGGGGAAAAATTAGCGTATTTTTCTGTCCAGGGTCTGTGCAGGGGGATTAGTTTAAACATTTGGGTTGAAACTATGTTTTCTGAATAATAGACCATAAAGTTTAAGACAAGACCAAAACAAGCCCTGTAGGTTCAGTGTACGATTTGTGACCGGTCTTTGAGTTGCCCGAGTAATCACACACCTATGCGGAGAAGGGGTCAATATATTAAAATCGATAAAAAATTTATTTTTTAAGCTAGCAACGTAGTTTTGGACATTTTGGAAATAAAAAATTAAAATACGATGGAGCTATGGGGCCCCAAGCTGGAAACCGCAAAAATTGACGGGGGAGTTGGTCCCTCGTCAAATTCAATTTATATGACATATTTTCGAAATTATCCGGAGATATTCGGTCTCAAAGTTAAATTTTCCCATATGAAATAAAAAAAAAAATTCAAATTTTTCTCAAAAACAAAAACCGTAGTAGGCCGCTCGGCCAGTCTTAGCCCTTGAAAAAAAATTGTGAGCCTACAGATTTTTCTTCAGTGCCTAATCAAACTTATTTTTCAGGTATTCCGACTTAGAATCTCGAATGAAAGACGAACTTATGAATGTAAAAATAAAAAACACGGAGCAATGTCAATTAGTTGCGGAACTAAAACAAGAAATATGCAGACTAGAATCGAAGGTAAAACAATCAAAAAAATCACATCAAAGTAAATCGGCGATATAGTATAAGGCCTTGGACGACTAGATACTCTCGATTGCAACCAGCTATATGCACGTCTTATACTTGATCGTTTATGTATTTTGTATTTTGATTTGATAATTTTTTCTAATTTTTATCCCATAAAAAAATAAGACACAAATGGGACAAAACACATTCCGTGTCTGTTGGAATCGCAGCTCAATCATAACCACTAAATTTTTCCACCAAACAAACTTCGGGAGCCCCCCACTCTGCCCTTTAAGGTGCAAGGGCCACAAGTGTATTCTAACTGTGAAGACCTTATGAACGTTGGGACTCTGTCTAAGCAACCAAAGTTTCCACCCCAAAAGAAACACCAGATCAATGGGAAAGAGACAACTTTATAAGGATTTCATTAATACACGCGACTACTCGACGAAGAGAGCAAGAAGATTAACTTAAGAAGATTAACTTAAATTTTGATCTCTGGCTCTAAAATTAATTTTTAATTCACGAAAAAGTTAAACTTCTAGATATTTCAACTAAAAACGCCAAGAAAATTTATTCCAAAAACTGAATAAACTCTCCAAGTGTCATTGAAATCAAAAAATGTCTTCTTTAAAAGTGATCAGTTTATTTTGTATTTTCCCAAAAGAGTTATAAACTAACGTCGCTGTGAAAATGATAAAAATCGAGTGTAAAACGATGAGTTTTTTGTTTTTTGTGACATTCTTTTCAAAAGCCAAATTTTTATACATTTGTTAAATTTTCTTCCAAGTTCCTTCGTCACTATAGAGTAGTTTTGAACCAATTTGGCTTTGAAATTGGTAAAACACCATATTTGTGGAACTTTGGATTTTTTCATATGAAAAAAACATAAACGTAGTGTGTACCTTGATTTTCATCTGTCCATAAAGTTTTTGGGAATTTCCGTAGAGATAATATTTTTATCTAATTAATTAAGAGTATGAGTCTCTCGAACGACAATTCTAAGGTTCACACAAGGATCGTGGCTGGGTTAAACTCTCCAAGGTCGCTGATTTTTCCAGGGTACCTCAAGATAGGGCATTCAAACAAGATATAGTCCGTAGTCTGTTGTTGCTCACTACAGAGACATGAAGGGTTGTTGACATATCCCCACTTGTGCAGTGGACAGTTGTACCTATCGTGCTGGGTCCGGAATCGACTCAAGCTGCACCAGGCTTTCTGGTTTTTCCAGAATTCAGCATTTTTGTCTGTATAGGTGTCAAAAAGAGGCAAAACGTGCCCCCGTGTAGGTTACAGAGGGGTCGCAGCCAGGGAACAGGAGTTGAAGAGACTCTACCACTGATCAGTCTCATCGTGGCGTTGAGCTGGACATCAACTTAGTCCACGTGGGCGCTACTCAGCCACACTGCTCCCCAGGAAGCGAGTGAGTTTCTGGATCAGGTTGTTCCTGGTGCGGAGCTTCGCAGAGAGTTTCTGGAGGTGGCTTCGGTAGGTGAGCGATGGGTCGTGCGTGACCCCCAAGTACTTCGGTTTTGGATCGTGCCTCAGGCCCACTCCCGCGGGTTGCACGTTGAAATGCCTCTTGGCTTCTCTGTTGTTCAGGTGGAAGCATGAGCCCACCGTTTTTGCGGTGCTGGAGACCAGCCGCCACTTTCTACAGTAGTCTGCAAAAGACTCGAGGTCCTGCGTCAGAGCTCTTGAAATCTGTTAAGATCCCCTAGCTTGAATGTTTAGGCCATGTCGTCAGCGTAAAAGAACGTCCTCGACTCGAAGCTCTGGAGGTCGTTGGTGTAGACGTTCAACAGCAGGCACTAGAGCACCGAGCTCTGTGGGAGGCCGTTATTCAATTTAACTGTCGTTGAGGAAGACTTGTGTTTGAATGCTTGCAAATGATACTTTTTCACAATAAGTGAAGTTCTAGCTTTCAAACATGATAAGATAAGCCACAGTTTCTAGCTTATGGTCATATGTTATATTTTCATTGCCAAAGTAAAGGAGACAATTTTGTCAAGAATTTCAATTTGCTAGATTGCCTATAGGAATTGCTTCCTATTTTCTCTGTTGTTTGAAAGTAGAAATCTCATGCAGTAACAAATGAACGAGAGTAATTGAAGTTAAAGAAAAGTCAAAAAATTCGTGGACTCGAGCTGGATTTAAGCCAGCGACCTCCGTATATGCGCTCCATTGCTCTATCAACTGAGCTATCGAACCCTTTTTTAACCTTCTCACTACTTTGCCGTCTCGATCGTTGCTAGTTCTGTGCCATAAGGACTGTATGTAACTACGTTTGTGAAGCGGCTATTTATTATTAAAATAGTTTATCAACTGGCTTATCCTTGACAGTTAGGTTTCTCTAAGGCCCGTACGCTTTAGAATTTTAAGTTCCCTTTAAACATGGTCACTTGTCAGAGACGGACTGCCCCGGACTCAGAGTTTCAAAGCCCCAAGTCCTGTGAAAATCTCAACAGAGGAGTGTATTGCATTTTTTCCCGCGTCAAGAAAATGAATCCCAAAGTGCTTCTGAACTTATGCATCAGAAGCAAGCATGAGCAAAGTAAGTTTTTCACGGTCTCACTTGCAGTATTGCAAAATCTGCAAATCCCACTCATATCCTGATGAAACCCCCGAACTCGCGCATTCACAGTGACCAGTCAGAAATCCTGTGATACAGTAAGTTTCATTTCCTTAAATGTTGAGCAGTTATTTGATCATCGAGCCTTGTAGTCCTTCATGAATTCCTTTGAATGAAACATCCTGGGTTGATTGCGCTATAAGATTCTTGAGATTTCTTAAGAAGAGCATCTGTTATCAAGTTCTTAGCAAATGCTTTCCAGGTTCCATCAATCAAATCAAATCAAAGATCAAGTATAATAAGAATAACTGCATGTGCCGGGTTTATATTCTAAAGGAATCTTGTTGGAATTCATAGTACTCATTTTCTTGCATTATACAGTAAGAAGCAAAACCGATTCAATGTTTTTGAAAATTTCAGTTCATAGTGAATATTTTTCTTTGTGTGCTATTCTTTTGGGGTTTTTCTTATTTTCCGTATTAAATAGAGTTTTTTGATTGGAAAAATGGAAAGTTATATTTTGAAATCACTATTTTTAAGTTTTGGCAGAACGTTTAGTGTAGCGACCTCATTGAATCGGTTTTGCACCACTCTTAAAGTTAATGTAAAAATAACTATTTTTAATATTTATTTGAAAGACCTTAATATATTTTTACTTCTTTGACCCAATAGGATCAATTTTCGTAAATTTTCAGCTGAAATAGTGTTCCATGTGTCTTCAACTCGTGCCCAAAGGTCATAAATGCTTGTGGAGGGTTCCAGGTACTAAGAAAGCTGTTGCTTCACAAAACTCAGCAGTTTTCAATTGGAATAAGATAGAGACCTTGTGCTGGCCACTCCATGGTTACAAATCTTTGGCCTTTCAACCAACCTTTGACTCTTAAGCCTTGAATTTAGGATGATTATCCTGCTGAAAGATCACCTCCTGAGGTGAAAATTCCATTTTTGGCCAGTCAAGGGACTGTTTTTTTTCCTAAATTGCAAGTTAGTCTTCCTTTCGCCTAAACCCATCAATTTGGACGATAAGAACCAACGTCCAAAGAGTGTTACAACACCTAATTATCAATAAACCTCCTCCATGTTTTATCGTTTCACATACCAAAGAGCGCTGTAGCGGAGATGGTGGTTTAGCCCAAGAATTTTGTATCCCTATCTGACTAAATTCGATTGATTTTGGTTGCGTTAGACCATATAACCTAAAATCAAAAAAATTTTCAACTTATTTTTCAAAATTTTAGTTCATTTGGTCCCTAACCCGGTTCCAGCCATTTACAGTCCAATTTTCATTAGCAAAAGCAGTCAATTTACGAAGCTGAAAATTTTTTTGGGACAATGTTGGCTCTTCTTTCTTCTTTTATGGCTTGTCACCTTCCTTTTTAATGCCTTTTCTCAACGTGTAGAGTGAGCACTCTTCTGTCAGGAGAGGTAGAGCCTCTCCGGAGTGCTTGAAACGTCCTTTTGCTAGTTCTTTTCCGATGGTTCTAGATTCTCTAGAGGATACTTTTCTTGGACGACCAAGCTTATTTTGAGTATAGCTATTGCTACTAGCTTTCCCGATCTTAACCCAATGGAATTTCGTGAAGCAACAGCTTACTTAGTACCTGGAACCCCCCCTAAGCATTCATGACCTTTGAGCACACATGGAACACTATTTCAGCTGAAAATTTACGTTAACTTTACGAAAATTGATCCTATTGGGTCCAAGAAGTAAAAATGTATTAAGGTCTTTCAAATAAATACTAAAAATAATTATTTTTACATTAACTTTAAGAGTGGTGCAAAACCGATTCAATGAGGTCGCTACACTAAACGTTCTGCCAAAACTTAAAAATAGTGATTTCAAAATATAACTTTCCATTTTTCCAATCAAAAAACTCTATTTAATACGAAAAATAAGAAAAACCCCAAAAGAATTGCACACAAAGAAAAATATTCACTATGAACTGAAATTTTCAAAAACATTGAATCAGTTTTGCTTCTTACTGTATATTGAACAATTTACATGAGGTATTAAGATCCCTCAATATACATATAAACCTGGGATATGTATTTCTCATACTTGGTTTTGAATTGCCTCGATTTAATTTAATTTAATTCAATTTTTAGTGCATTTTCATCAATTTTGAAAAAAAATGCACTTATGTGTCCGTTTTGTCCGTCTGTCCGTCCGTCCGTCCGTCCGAGTCGCAAAGGCTCTGAAACTACAAGAGCTAGAGACCTGTGGCTTTTTGCATGTTGTCATGTATGGTCTGGAGGGTGGTAGAATCACTTCCTCTTTTCCGGAAGGGGGTTTTCCCGTTCTGTGAAAGTTCCATATACTTCATCCTTCTTCTTCAATTTTGGAAATGTTCTACATCATGTCAAGGGGCTAAAAGGCCACCAAAGGGTGAAAAATTTTAGTTGCGCCGATTGGGCTGAAATTTAAAACGGTCATGTAAAATGACAAAAAAATCAACTTTTATTTTGGGTTATGATCTCAAAAATGTAAAATAATGGCCCTTGGGGATCAATAAGGGGCCACCCAAGACTTCTCCTAACTAACAGAGGGGCAAAATTTCAAGTGTATCGGATTGAGCTAAAACTTTGGCAACTGTTAGATGATATTAAATCCAGCAAAAAACAGTTGTACAGTAGGTCTCCATGACCTAAGGGTGTGCAGCTGAAGGCTCGCAAAGTTAGAACGTGGTGAAAATTTTTAACTCCAATTGAGCTAAAACTTAGGCAAATATTAAATGGCATTCAATAAAGCAAAATATCCTTCTACATTATGGCTCGAAGTCGGAATTTGGGACAAAATATTTTCTCTTTGACCCAACTTTTGCACTCAAATGCGTTCGTCCCCGACTAAGCTTCAAACATGTTTTTTATTTGTACTGGTAGTCGAAGATCACGGAAGTCCCGAAGGCCTAAAGCATGGAAATTTCGATTTTATCCGACTTTTTTTCCATGCTCTAGGCTCGAAGGTCTTATTGTGAACCATCTTGACAGAGTCAAGAACTTCTGAGTAGCGTCCCTCACTTAATGCTACCATACGCGCCATAGCAGTCGCATGCTTGGCTTGCACCAAGAACACAGTTGAGCAGAAGTTTCCTCGGTCGAGTTTCGAACTTACGACCTATCGATCGTAACCCCGTTACTCTACCGATAAACCTCTGCCCTAAATCGGCCACTTCGTTTGCATAATGCAATTTTGAGTCTGGGTTGTCCGTCTGAGTCGGAAAGATTTTTTTTGCGGTTTTTATTGGTGGGCGTTTTGGTTTCCCGTTATATGAAACTTCTACATACTTCAACCGCTTGGACTGAAATTTTATATAAACATCTAATTAAAGTGATACCTTGTCACCAACAGGAAAGGAGCTAAAATTTTCTAAAGCTTAAACCCAACGAAAGTTTTTTAGACGTGCCCAAATTTCATAAACGTAATAATAAACAAAAAGTTTGTGACGGCCTAGATTTCCTATCAGCCACCCATTAGAAAGGGCCGTCCGTCGAGTGAGTGCCGCAGCAGTATAAATTTTTGTGCACGCATCTCGATCACTCTTCTGATTGTGTCGTCGAATTGACTAGTCAATTTCAATAAAAATTGATTTGTCCTTAATAAATGTGTTTTGCGTCGTTTATCCGAACCCTCTAAACCCCATCACTTCATACCTTATTCACACCGATTAAAATTTTGCTACGAAGCTCACGTGAAAATTCGCTCAAATGCCTTCGTCTCCGATTAAAGTTTGAACATGTTTTTTTTACTAAAAACAAATATGGCATTTAAAAACAAATTGCTCATTGATTTAAAATTTTTTATAGAACTCAGAGAAACAAGCAGAAGAAGAGTTACGTCTGGGTTCGTTTGAAGATTCTGATCCTGTTAGAGAATTACAGGAAAAAGTACTAGAGCTGACAGCTGAGGTAACTATGAATCTTTAAGCTCCTCTTTTAAGCTTCTATTTTGACTTAATTAAACTTAGAAAGGCTTACTAACAGAAAATAAAAAATCATTTCTATTTCTATGTTTCCTAATTGTTTCTGACCGTCCGTTTGTCTGTCCGTCCAAGATGCAAATGCTCCGAAACTATTAGAGCTAGAGAACTGTGCTGCTTTTGAGCTTTAATTATTGCTGCTTTTTGAGTTATAATTACCAGTGCCGCGTTTACCATATGGGCAAATTGAGCACTGCCCTGGGGCCCCCAAATCTAAAAAAATTCAGTAAATTTTTGACTCCGAACTTTTGGCCAAAAATTTGCAGAAACTTAGAGCTTTCCGCAAAATTGGCTGAAGGGGCCCCATTTTATTAAGCAGAAGGCCCTTACATTCATCATATTCATGTCTGAGGCGGCCGCATTTTATTAAGCAGTTGGCCCCACATTCATGTCTGTAAGGGCCCCATTTTATTAAGCAGGGGGCCTCAAATTCATAGCTGTAGGGGTCCCTGAAAATTCAAGGGAATAAAAAGAATCCAAAACTTTTTTAGAGACTACTTTAAATTTCGAATGTTTTGCCATTCGTTTAAACATTCGAATGTTTTTATATGGGACAAAACATTCGAATGTTTTTTGACGAATGTGAACGAATAATTTCGCCAAATTATTCTTTCACATTCGTATTCGTATGAATTTCATTCGAATACTTGGATTTGAACAGAAATTTTGATCAGAAAAAATTGTTTAAAACTTATTGGAGGACGAACGCATTTGAGTGCATTTTCAATTCAGCTTTGTTGCAAAAGTTGGATCAAAATATTTTATCCAAAATTCCGTCACTTCAGACACTTATTGGACCCCTTACTCCGATTCCATAGATCAAAGAGGCTTACTGTTGAAGTTATTTTTTCTAGATTCAATGCTACCTAACATTTGCTCGAGTTTCAGCTTAGTTTGGTAAACTAAAAATTTTCCCCATAGAAACCTTGAAGGCTCGCAGCTACACACTCTTAAGTTCTAGAGAATACTATTGAAAAATTTTTGTTTTCCTTAGTAAGGCCGATTCACATACTTGGACAAAATGGTCCTGGGCAAAATGTCCAACTGGCTCTAGCTCTTCCCCCTAAAGTGCTAGAGCCACGGCGTGAAGTAATTGTTGTAGTCCCCGTTAAGACACTTCTGTTGATACCCCTCCCAAGTCCGTAGCTTTTAAAATAGCTGAGCTAGAGCATTTGTCCAGGCTGTCCAGAAGCTCTCGAAATTCTGTCCAGATGTCCTATAGCGAAATAAGCCATCTGACTGTCGCGGCGGGTGTCAAATTGTGATCTACATTTGATTTTGAGATAGTCTGCAAGTTGTTAGCCTCTTAGCTGCTGTTTTGGCCGAGTTAGACCACTTGGACACTTTTTGAGGGGGTCATTTTTTTCGATATTTATTTTTTTCTGAGCCACTCAAAGCAGTTAAGGGTTGTAAAGTGCTATTTTTCAAAATAAAAACTTATTGTGAGCATACACACAAAAATTCAGCTCGCTAGGTACATTCACTAGTGTTTTATTAGTGAATGAGTGAAGCAGGAATAGGGCAAAATTACCGTATTTTTCTGTCCAGGGTCTGTCCAGGGGGATTAGTTTAAACATTTGGGTTGAAACTATGTTTTCTGAGTAGCCTAGATCATAAACAAGACAAGACCAAAACGAGACAAGACCAAAACGAGCAAGACCAAAACGAGCCCCGTAGGTCGAGTCTACGATATGTGACCGGTCTTTGAGTTGCCCGAGTCATCACATGCCTATGCAGAGAAGGGGGAAAAATAATAAAATAGATAAAAACTTTAGTTTTCAAGATAGAGTAGTGGTTTTGGCCATTTTGGAAAGAAAAATTTAAAATCCCCTTCTGTGGCCTTTCACACAACCTCCAGAGTTTTGTTTTTGCAACAGTAAAGGTAGAAAAATTGTCAAAGAATAGCTTATTTTATGTTTTAACTTTAAAATACCATCAAACTTAAAATTTTTAACTAAGTTTTAGTTTTTGCGAAAGGTCTATAAAGCGAAAAAAATTTCAGTGACTTAAGAAAAATATGCTCATCATTTTTTCGACCAAAATCGGGCTATGCACTCCGTCTGAGTTGCAAAGGCTCCAAAACTACAAGAGCTAGAGACCTGCGGTTTTTTGCATTATGGTGGAGGGTGGACGAATTGTTTTGGTTTTCCCAAAAACCCCCCATGAGCGAAACCAGGGTAGTTTTCCTGTTTCATGAAAATTCCTTATACTTCATATGATTTAACTGAATTTTGGATATGTTATAGATCGTGCCAAATCTAGCAAATCATAGACCACATATTTGCCCCTATCACTTAAGGGGGTGGGGTGAGAGACTCCCAAAGGGGAGACGATTTTAGTTGCCCCGATTAAGCTGAAATTCAGAATGGTCATGTAAAATGACATATGAAGCAACTTTTGTTTCGGATCATAGTCTCAAAAATGTAAATTAACGGACCTGGGGGCCCAAACATTGGTAATCCAAGATTTCTCTTGGCTAACAGAAGGGCGAAATTTCAAATTCAACCGATTGAGCTAAAACGTTGGCAACTGTTAAATGGCATTAAATCCAGCAATAAACAATCGTACAGTGACCTAAGGGTGTGGAGCTGAGGGCTCCCAAAGTCTTTGTGAAGCTAAAAATTTTTGCTCCAATTGAGCTGAAAATCGAGCAAATGTTAGATGACATTAAATTTAAAAAAAATACTTCTACAGTAAGGCTCTATGACCTATAGGGTCGAAGTCAGGGGTTCAATAAGTTTCTGCAGTGACGGAATTTGGGACAAAATATTTTCACTTCGACCCAACTTTTAAGACAAAGCGAATTGAAAATGCACTCAAACGCGTTCGTCCCCGACTAAGCTTTAAACATGTTTTATTCAAGGAGTTAAAACAAAGTTTAACGAGACTCCAAAAATCAACGTTGCGAAAACACAACGCTTAAGGTTAATGTGAACAAAAAAGTTGGATTAAAGTTTGAAGTG
Source organism: Forcipomyia taiwana (assembly GCA_963930915.1). Lineage (NCBI taxonomy): Eukaryota > Metazoa > Arthropoda > Insecta > Diptera > Ceratopogonidae > Forcipomyia > Forcipomyia taiwana. The sequence goes on from CAWVOI010000005.1 coordinate 739,908, forward strand.
TAAATTGAGCATAAACAAAACTTAAGGTCATGGGACTTAAAATAGTTTTATTCACACCAAAGAACACTGACTCAAAATGCGAATATTTAAGTCTTAATTTGTATCGGTAGAGGGGCAGAGGTAGCCTAATCGGTAGAGTAACGGACTTGTAAACGAGAAGTCGTACGTCCGAATCGCGACTGAAGTAACTTCTACTCAACTGTGTTCTTGGTACAAGCCAAGAATGCGAGTGATATGGCGCGCACGGAAGTATAAAGTGGATGGCGCTACTGAGACATTCTTGACTCTGTCAAGATGGGTCACAATAGGACCTCCGTGACCTTTTACTCCCAGTACAATCTACAATCTTGTATTGGTAGGCTACCGAAAAGTCTCTTGTTATATAGACGGGCTATAAATTTTTTTTAGCACATATTTTATATATAAAAAATGAGCTATTGCTAGCGTCCGCTTGACTGTCCCCAAAAATGATTTGGCGATTTTGACCATTAACACTTTGCAAATGCTATAAAATCGTGAGAACGAGAGAGAAGTCATTATTTCAAAGAACACCACTCCTTGATATGGATATATAAATAAAAAATGTGCTCGCCTGTGCCTCGCACAGGCTTTCTTTAATTTTTCGTTTTCCTCCTGCGTTGGTTTTCGTAGCTTTTCCGTTTGGGTTTCTCTGGCTTAAATGTGTCAAGTATGAATTGAAGAGCCGTCTTATAACTTTTGAATCGATTGGTTAATTATACGATTTCATATCTTTTTAACCTATCTAAATGACCAAATAGTCAAGATCTAGTATTAATTTGCACTAAATTCCAAAACAACCATTTTGCATTATTAGATCCCGACAAATTAAATCAACATTTAACAGTATGTTAGCAATCAATATGTTGTAAACAAATAATCTATTTTTCTTAGTTTTCTTCATCTCACTCGATTGGCACAAACTGTGAGTAATCATGAAATGAAACATCATGATCATGTGATTTGTTTCATGAAAAGTACAGCTCTCGGATCATATGTAATTTTAAAACATCACTTCAATTCCATTGTGAAAATACAGTTCTGAAAATCGAACAAAATAATGATTATTAATAAACGACTGCCAAAGTAAAATATGATTCCATTGATAAATCTTTTTGGTGGTTAGGAGCTAAATGATATTCAGACGATGCATTTCAAGAAAAAACCAAGTTGTTGGCCCCAAAAACTTGGTTCACATAGCATGCCTTCATTACATGGCCTGAATGTTTTTGAGCAATGAAGTAACGAGTTTTTTTCGGCCGTTTTTGCATCTTCTCAAATTTATGCAAAGTATAAGAAAGGTTCGCAATTTTTTCGGTACCTTCCCAAAGCTAATTTCTGCCCTGGGAAAAATCTGAATTTCGGTTAAAATTGTAACATACGCGAAAAAAGAAATAACACTGTCAAAATGACACATTTTCGTACAAAAATAAGAAAAAATTGACAAAATTTAAGATTTCTACCAAATGTTGTTGTTGATGTATTCATAAAACAAATATATATACATATTTCATTATACCTATGTAATTTTTTAAAAATTTATTTTGGTCATGAATTGAATCTAAATTATATACAGATTTCGAAATGCGCTATTACTATTTGCGTATGTTTCACAAAATGCTTTTCATAAAACAACATCCAAATTTCTAAGCCACGTCAAAGCACCATCTTCACAGTTCAGTTGGGAAAGGGCTCCTTCAAACTTTTTCTTTGGGCAGCTGGACACAATATGTTCTATCGACTGTGTGATAGGTCCACAGTCACAATACTCAGAATCAGTTGCACCCCAACGATACAAAGTCTGCGCACATCTTCCACTATTTGTTCGTATCCTGTTGAGGGTACACCAATCGCGTCGTACTAGGTTAAACCCTGGGAGCTTCTTGGCAAGATCTCGAACAAGTTCTCCGTTCACAACATTAGATGTTATCCATTCTTCCATCCATTTGACCTTCACGTTGAAATTTGAGTCAATGAGCTCTTTGGCAAGAGTGTAAGGGGGTTTTCATGTGAGCCTTTGTTCAGGTTGGTTTTGCAAGAACTCGCAATAAAAGCGAATTCCCAACTAATTGCCTCTTTTGGACTTTTCTCACCAATGCATTTCTTCGTCGTAAGATTGGAGGTTCAATATTACACAAAACCGGGAGCCAAATTGGACAGCAGTATTCGGCAGCTAAAAAAACCAAAGCAAGAGCAGCTGTTCTCAATGAGTCACCCTTCCCACCCCAGGAGGTGCCCCCAAGTTGCTGAAGCAAATTGTTACGTGTGACCAGTTTTTTAGCCTTGCTTTCCAGATGTGTCTTAAAGGTCCAGCAACGGTTCAATATTACGCCACGAATTTTGGGATTAAACTTATGCCTTATAGTTGTGTCCCATCCATTTTGATGTTAAGTTGATAATCTGCTTGTTGATTACACAAATGAAACGCACATACTTCAGTTTTGGATGGATTGGGTTTCAAGCGCCATCTACGGAAGTAACTGGCCAGCAAAGACACATCGTTCTCCCAAACGTTTTCTGCACCTGTGAAGGTCCTGCTCTGATATGCTACAGTCAAGTCATCAGCAAACAAGAATTTTTTGAGCGGTAGTTTTGGGAATGTCGTGCGTATACAAGTTGAATAATGTTGAAGAAAGCACAGAACCTTGAGCGAGACCACTGTTCAGCACCATCCATCGACTTTTTTTGTCTCCAAAATGCACCTGAAAAAGTCGATTCGATAGTATTTCTTTCATAAGTATGAGGAAGCGCGCACATGGTATTATTTTCGTGAATTTGACCAAAAGTCCAGTTTTTCAAACAGTATCAAAAGTTGCCGACTATGCATGTTTTCAGCTGGTTTTGGAAACCCGACTCCACAAATGTCGACAAAGCAAGCATTTGTTCACTACAACCTCTGTCTTCACGAAAACCCGCCTGCTCCACTGGCACACATTCATTGATTTTCGGTTGAATGCGTCTCAGAGGTAGTCTCTCTCTAGCAGCTTGAAGGTCACACTCATGAGCAAAATGGGTCGAAAATGTGAAACATTACTGCCTTCCTTTCCAGGTTTCAGAACTGGAGACACAATACTCCTCCTAAAGGTCAGTGGAAGTCGACCACTCTTCATAGTACGATTGAAAAGATAACACAGCAATTTTTTTGTGCGAAGGCCACAGTTGAGCAAGAACTCAGGGTGTATTCGATCAGAGCCAGCTGCTTTTCTAGGCTTCATAATATCAAGTCCAACTTTCAGGTCCATCAATGTGAACTACTTGCAGAAATACCAACTTGGCTTCAGAGTTTTCTTCAAATCGTGGAATTTTTTTGTTGATTTTCTTGATGCGATTTTTGTTCAATGGGGCACTAGAGTTCTCAATAAGCCTCGCTGCTATCTGATTTGCGGCGACATCATAGCTTTTTTTCAAACGTTCTTTGGGGTTGGGGCCAAGATTGTTAACGATACCCCTCGCTTTACGGCTGCAGTGTACGAAATCCATGGACTCAGTCTTTTTGTTCCAAAGTTTTTGGCGATTAATATTGCGCCTAGCGATGAGATCTAAACCTAATCCTCTCTCACCTGTTCGCTGTAAGGGACACGACACCCTCTGGGAATACATTTCTTGGCAGCCTCTTCAACAGCATTAATGAAGCCTCTAAGCTGCTGTTTTGACCGGGTTAGGCCACTTGGACTACATTCGTTGGTGTTTTATTAGTGAAGGAGTGAAACTAGAATGAGACAAAATTAGCTTATTTTTAGGGATTAGTTTAAACCATTGGGCTGAAATTATTTTTTCTGAATAGCCTAGACCATTAAGTTTCACATGCCTATGCGGAGAAAAGGCCAATATATTAAAATCGATAAAAAAAATTAGTTTTCAAGATAGATAAATGGTTTAAGACATTTTGGAAAGCAAAAATTAAAATACAGAGGAAAAAAAATGTTATGAATCTTATTGACCTTATTATATATTATATTATATTATATTTGTTATTTATACTACATATTTTTAATATTGGAGAATTCCAATCCAGGCCTCAGGATAGTCTGGATAAACGGTCCAGCTCAGCCATTTCAAGAGCTACGGATCTGGGAGTGGTATCAAAAGAAGCATCTTAAAATGCGACTACAACAATCACTTTACGCTGTGGCCCTAGCAGAGCCAGAGCCGGTTGGACAACTTGTCCAGGACAATTTTGTCCTAGTATATAAAGCGACCTTAAAAGCGCCGAATCGCGTCGTTATTTGAGATCATGAACGTATAAGTGCATTTTATTTTGTTTGTTTCTGAGATAATGATAAAGTCTTCTAGTTTTCTCAAAACCTGTTACATTCCTAATCGCTTATGCTTGAAACTGGCCAGCTTGAAACTTTTTTCTACTTTTGAGTTGATTCTTTTTGGTCTAGGTACAGACTAAATTATTTGCTATCCAGTAAGGTTTCTATTGAAACGTAAAAATTCGAATAAAATGTCTACAAATACGAATGTGAACGAATGATTCACCTCATATTATTTGCCCTTTTTAAAAAACATTTATGTGATTTTTCCCACATAAAAAAGTGCTCCAAGATCACAAGATCGCTGAAGGCGAACTTTAAACGGTACATACAGTACTACAGAAGGTGATAAAATCTGCCGGAACATCACTAAAATCCAGGCGATATATTTTACGTGGCGATGCAGTGTTGAGATCCCCAAAACACTTGAGCTGTTCATAACTCGTGACCTCAGACTCAAATTTTACTACACCAAACCAGATATTCGCACCAGGTGCGCCTACCGCACTTCCATGACTTGAAGTATCAATTAAAAGTTGATTCATACGGACGTTGTTTTTTTTTGCTCGTATAGCGGTAGAAAGCCACTTCCTTCCAATTCATGAGTGAATTGTATCCGAGGATGTTGGCTGTTGAAGACGGACAGAACTTTTTCGACATGACAGAGATTCACTATGCATAAGGTGTCTCTATGCAAAGGGTGGCTCTCGAAAGTGAAAAACATAATATCAAAAATCAATTCAACACCTTCGATAAATGTAACACAGTTTCCCTATTAACGAAGAAAATTTTCGAACTTTCTGACGAAAAGTTTTGGGAAAATGATTTCCGAAAAGTGAAAACTGATTTGAAGGAAAACGGTTACCCTCTTCCCTTCATCGACAATGATATCGAAGTTACTTTCCGAAAACTTCAAGGGCCTCTGACTGATGACCGAGAAGCTTCCGATGACGTCACCAGTTTCATCTCCATTCCGTACGTCCGGGTCCCGAAAGTTTTTACTCGAGTGCAAAAAGTCCTTGCAGAACACAAAATTAAAACTGTTGGGCGTGCTGCAAGAAAAACAAACTTGTTTTCGAAACTCAAAGACCCTGTTCAAAAACGCTTCCAGTCCTGCATTAAATAGCTACCAGATTGTCTGCGAATGCGGGAAAACTTATATTGGTCAAACCAGGCAACATTTTGAAGCTCGTTTCAAGCAGCACGCCACCAAAGGACCTGAGAATTCGTTACTTTCTGCCCACATCACTACTAAGAATTGCAGCATCGACTTCGAGAAAGCTCGTATTATTTGTTCGGAGCGCAACACCAGTGTCCGCGAAGTTAAAGAGGCGATCCTAATTAAGAGAAGTCAGTACTTTCTTAACGTACAAAACGAGGAATTTAACTTCGGGAGGCAATATGACAACACTCTCAGTTGTGATAAGAGGTGACGGGTAGCGGTAATGCTGAATTTTGCCTTGTCACAAGCCATTGTTATTTCTTGACCAACCTAAATGTATTGTTTTAAATACTTGTGAGTATTTTTTTCGGACTCCTGTTAAATTGTAAAACGATAGTTAATTGATGTAGGAGGTTAAATAAACGACGCGCATTAGTGTCCGAAACGTTCCATAAACAAAACTATTGTATCAACTATAAAATCAACTCTTCTGTTTGATGAACCCTCTCCTGATAAGAAATTTATAAAACCACGACTACGGCGATTTAATCGCCGTTTTCGATATCAAATAGCGAGCCGAACCCCAGAAACCTATGATGGGCGGAACTGGAATAAAATTAGGAAACTTTTTGGTACAGGAAATCTCCGTGAAACGGCCTAATAAGGCCGCTTCAAGCAACAACAAAAAATAAAAATAAATAAATAAATAAAAACAAAATAAAATAAACATCCATATAAATCAACAAATTTTTATTTGGCACTTGAAGTCATGTAAGTATGTGTTGTGCAGGTCTCCATAGCACTACCTGGGACTGAGCTAAAGACCCCTTAATGTTCAAGAATTATCTTCATTAATATAACTTAACTTAACTTAATAATAATAACTACTAATTTAACTTACGAATTCTCGTTTACTAGAGTTTTAAGGCTCGATGCGGCCGCGTGAAAAAAAACACATTAAATTGTTGGCGAATTTTCCGCAGTTTTATTATTCTTTCATTTTTAGGCCTTCTTTAGGACTTAGATATCATCTAGATCTCTTGACAAAATAGTAACACTCAGTGATTTATCAATTATTTTCTGTGAACTTCGCATATTATTTTGTACTGATTTTTTAAATGCCTTTTTTATTTAATTTTTCCAGCTGGCCGCTGCACAATGTCGCAATCACGGTAAAAAGCAACACAAATGTTATATTGATTCTGATCTACAATAAAAATCAACAATGTTATTCTTATGAATTGATTGTATAGAGAGATTATTATAATTTATTAAGTATTCATTAATACCTCATGATAGCATAATATTTCACGTAAACATGATAAAAGTTTTCCATGTCGCTCCTGAGCTATCCTAGCGATGAGGGAAGCAGAAAAAGTAGAACCACTTCAAAGAAGCGGACCACGAACAGAACGGTTGGAGTAGCTCTTTGGGGGTGGGAACTTTGCTCACGGCTGGTCAGCGGAAGTCAGGTCTACTGAGAAACCTCGCCCTAAGGGTGTCGCGGGAGCAATCCTCACCAGGAACAATACTGGTTGAGGAGGACGCTATAACGTAACACAGTGCTGTTAGACTCGTAGTTTGCACAGACGGGGACGATCAACTTCCTTGTGCCGGCCTGCAGACGAGTGTTTAGAGTTTGAACTGGAACCTCTGCGCCAGAGCAGGGACATCCGACCTACCTCCCAGGATGTTGAACGAAAAGATGTCTGCGAGTCGACGGCAGCCCTCCAGCGTCTGCAGGTGCAACAACTACAGCCTGTCACAAAACTGTGGCTGCACAAGAGGGTCGGCCCACCCCAGTCCTCGCAGAGCAAACAGTAAGTACTGTTTGCAGTGAAGTGAGACCAACCCACGCAGTTTCGTTCATTAGGCTAAACAAGGACCTCTTCTCATAGAAATACTTGTATTCCTTAGCCTCCTTCTTGAGAAAGCAAAGCAGGTTCCTGAATCTGGAGTTGACGTAATCGACGTGGGCGTTGAAATCCATCCTGGAGTCCATCCAAACTCCCAGATCACGGACGACATCAAGTCGCTTGAATATCATGCCGCGGGTCGAGTACAAGGCCATGAGCACGTTGGAGGCCCGAGCCCGCGAGAATTTGATGACTTCGTACCTCCTCACTTTCAGCCTCATGCTATTGGCGGCGCACCACTAGGCATCACAAATCAAACACATTTCTTATCCAATTCAACCCTGCATCAGAACATCCGCAAAGTTAAGCCAAATTTCAAACTTGAATAGGGTACAGTCCTTAACAAGGTAATAAATTCAGTCAGTACAAACTCAAGGCTATTATAGAGGACAAACCGTGACAGAGGGGGGGGGGGAGTAAAATAACTATCTTTACCGTGATGTAATATATGAACGAAGCCTTTAAACGGAGTCTCTTTAAAAAGCCCAAAACCAGTAAGGTATCAGTAAGGGTCAATGTTGATCTCTGATTAAGTTGGGCTCTGTCGATCCATTTCTATTTCCACCGTTCCTTTTTATTGAAATTCGCAAGTTCTTCGCACAGCAAGTAGAAGAATTTGTACAGCAATGTCTTCTCGGACCCGTCAGCTAGCACAGCACAAAGAAGCGAATTTTTCAGTGCTTCACTCATGAGAAATGTTCGAATAAGTCCCTGTTCACGTTCAAAAATGACTGCTCGATATAGCAAAGAACTGGTTACCAAGGTAAGGGGGTGGATTTGATTGTACCGTGGATTATTCATTCTGGAGCAACGAATACTTCCTAGCCAAACAGAAGCACCATATTCAGCAGTAAGGTGAACCAGAGCAAGTTCACAAGTTCTTTGAGTATTCGCGTCGACTTCTAAACTTGCTCCATTAAACAGTTGGATGAAGTTGTCACTCTCCAAAAGGGTCTCAGAAGGTTTGATTTTTACCGAATGCTCCGGTCCCAGGAAACTTCGTTCTGCAAAAATCAAGGTCCTCCGATAGATATTCGTGAAAAAGGGCGTAGCCAGGATCAAGATTGAGTTGGTGCATAAAGATTTTAAGTAAATATGTGGTGCGAGCTTGCCGTAGGCGCAATTTTTTTCACCACTTTTCATACAAAATGACAGGTGATTCCAGGGCAGTAATTGCAAAAAGAAAAACTCCCGCAATGAAGACTCCCTAGGGAGTTTTGTTTGCCAGTATAAAATCGCCCAAAAATGACGAAAAATCATGAAAAATCCAAAGAGCGAAAAAAAATTCGCGATTACCCAGGGGCGAAAATGCAAAAAAAGTCGACTTTATGATGAATTTTATTCTTGATGAAAATTTCTGGCTTCCTCTTGCAAAAATGTTCCCACGTAGATCCTCCATCTTTGGAAGTCCTCTCTTGGCTTCAAAAAGGCCCTGAAACAAAAAATTTCGTATGAAAAATAACTTCAGAATTTTTTTTGAAAATAACTTACAATTTATTGTTCCAGGGCAATTTTCCTCTTGGATTGGCTGTAGACATCCTTTCCTAATTTGTTCGTCCAGAACTGACCTTCGGGAAGCCTTCGAATCGGGGGAATTTGATAAAAATACAAGAGCAAACTTGCATGGAGAACTAATGAAAATTAATAATTCATGGCACTCGTTGGATCAAAATCATGAAAATGGCAGAATCTTGATTTTTTCATAAAAGTTTGTATAATTCGTGGAGAAAAGTCCTATGTGCCACCTCGGGTGCAAATTAGCATATTTCTGCCCTTGAGTTGTTGCCGCCCTCGCTCCTAAGTTGCTCGTTCGGTCAAAAAACTCTCGGGCAGAAATATTCTGTTTTGCACCCTTGGTGCACAATGTACTATTGTATCCCTTTTGGAGAAGCCATGGAAAAATTTCGTCAGGTTTCCTCAGTTTTCTTCGTTTCTATTGAATAGAGTAAGGAAGAGTTTTATTACGATATACCAGTAACTTAAATTTCCTTATTAGCAGCGTGGTAAGCGCCCATAGGATTTCTCCGCTGATCATGCGTAGCAATATCTAAGTCTCTAGTGTTTTGAATTAAGTATGTACCTTTAGACATTTCAGCTTTCACAGATTGTGTGACCTCATGGCTTGGAAAAGGAAACCGCACAGCATATTTTTTGTGCCCGTGAAGCACTTGAATGAATTATAATTAGGTACTTACAAAATGTAAGGCTTAGCATAGCTGCTTCGAGTGGCTCAGTAAAACATGTTTAAAGCTTAGTCGGAGACGCACGCATTTGAGTGCATTTTCAATTCGCTTTGTCGAAAAAGTTGAGTCCAAGTGAAAATATTTTGTCCCAAATTTCGTCACTGCAGAAACTTATTGGGACCCTGACTTTGATCCCACAGATCCCACAGATTTCTCCCTGACTCTCCCTTGGATGACGGGCAACACGCTTATCAGAAAGGGAAGTCCACAGAAACGGCCTTGGTTGACCTTGTTGGAAGGGTAAATAATACACTGGATAGCAAAGAGTTGATGCTGGCAATTTTTATGGACATAGAGGGAGCCTTTAACCGACCTTGCTTTGAATCCATTGAGATGGCGCTGAGAGGTAGACACATTCCAGGGGCTCTGGTTTAATGGATTATGTCTCTCATCACTTTGAGGGTTACGAGGTTGGAACTCCAGTCGGAAGTACTCAATGTCAGATCTGCAAGAGGCTTCCCGCAGGGAGGAGTCGTTTCTACACTGCTCTGGAATCTCCTAGTAGATTCACTACTGAAGGAGTTAAGGAGCAGGGGGACCCACTGCATAGCCTATGCTGACGACGTTGTGATTACTGTCAGAGGGAAGTTCCTTCCTACTGTGGTTGAGATGATGCAGATATCTCTCGCCTGTGTGGAGCACTGGTGTGGAAGGCATCAATTATCTGTCAACCCGGTGAAGACAGAGATGATGCTTTTCACTGAGAGGAGGAAGCTGCCTGTAGTGGCTTGGCCCACCTTGATGGGCACTCGGCTTCAGCTTGTAGAAGTTGTGAAGTATCTGGGTGTATACCTAGATCCACATCTGACTGACAAGCTGCATCTTGAGAACAAGCTACAGAAGGCAACTAGGCTTTACTGGCAGTGTCCAAGGGCCTGTGGTCAGACTTGGGGCCTGAGCCCCAGGGTGGTACTCTGGCTCTTCACATCTGTGGTACGAACGTTCCTGACACATGGAGCGGTCGCTTGGTTGACTTTTACTCTCTTGGGTAATGCACAGAGGCAGCTGTCTAGGTTGCAGCGACAGGTTTGCCTTGGTGCGACTGGTGGACTGCGGACCTCTGCCACAGCAGCCTTGTAGACCTTACTGGATTTGCCGCCTTTTCACCTATTTATTAGGTCAGAGGCTCAGAAGGTACTGTGTCGTATTGGCAGTGTGCTTGGGATGCGGGTGGTCTTTGATTTAGGGACTAGGTGTACTCAGATGGCCTCAATACTCAACACTGGATCTGATCTCTTTGTGGGACCTTGCGACACTGTTGGTTCTAGGAGCATTTTGAACTTCGAGCACGGAAATTTTTTTGGTCGGTCGCTCCTCTCATGGAATAGACAAACAGCAAAATTTTCAGCCAATTTCCGTGGTAGTAGGGGTTTCAAACCTACTTTGATCGAAAAAAAAATCTCGCAAAGTACTTAAGTCTGGAGGCTCATCTCTTGGTGGCTGTTTTTAAGGGTCCCTTTAACGATCATCCCCAAAGATGGGAGCTCTAGCCCCCGTACTTTGGGAGCTAGAGAAAATCGAATTTTCCTGAAATTTTGTATGGGAAAACCGAAATTCCACTTTTCTCTCGAAAAACGTAAATCTTCGAGGCAATTCTTCGTTTGGGGACCTGTGGTCGTCCCCAGAGCCGATTCTAATCCTTCCTGCCCCTCGTTGTCAAGTTTTTCGAGAGAAAAGTGGAATTTTGGTTTTCCCATACAAAAATTTCTTGAAAATTCGATTTTCTCTAGCTCCCAAAGTACGGGGGCTAGAGCTCCTATATTTGGGGATGATCGTTAAAGGGACCCCTAGAAACAGCCACCAAGAGATGAGCCTCCAGACTTAAGTACTTTGCGAGATTTTTTTTCGATCAAAGTAGGTTTGAAACCCCTACTACCACGGAAATCGGCTGAAAATTTTGCTGTTTGTCTATTCCTTGAGAGGAGCGACCGACCAAAAAAATTTCCATGCTCGAAGATTTTGCACCATGGCTTTCAGTGCCTGATCCCGGCTAAAGATCAGACCCTCTCTAAAGTCACATTTGCAGCTGAGACTACGTCAACAGCACCATAGGTACTGGACTGGCCTCAGGAGCTGCAGACTGACGAAGAGATGGCTATAGGGTCCAGATCCAGGGAGGACGAGGCATTTGCTGGCTTGGAAGAGACAGGACATTCGGCTTTTGTTGTTTGCGATTACGGCCCATGGTCCGTTGAACAGACACCTATACAGGCTGAATCTGTCCGACTCGCCGGTTTGTCGTCACTGCTCTCAAGGGGTCGAGGAATCCCCTGAGTATTTCTTACAGGAATGTGAAGGTTTTGAGGCAGCGCGGCGCACGGTTTACAGAGGACCATTTCGACAACAAGATCTGGATAAGGATGGCCTTGACACCTTGCTGCGATTTATTAAAGCAACAGGGAGATTCAACGTCACACGGAGGTCAGCCAGCGAGCGGTGATCAAATGGCTGGGGATGTTAGGACGCTAGGGGCCCTTGACGGCCTATGAAGTCCTGGTCGGAACACCAATCCCCCCTTCAGGGAAAGACTGGGAGTCATATGTGTAAACCAGATTTGGAACTGAATAAAGAGAATTGAATTGAATTGATCCCACAGGTCAAAGAGCCTAAATGCAGAAGGATATTTTGCTTAATTTAATGTCATCTAACATTTCCCCAAGTTTCAACTCAATTGAAGTTAAAAAATTTTTGACTCATACTAACTTTGGGAGCCTTCAGCTCCTCACCCTTAGGTCATACAGACTTACTGTAGAAATGTTTTTTGCTGGATTTAATGCCATCTAACAGTTGCCAAAGTTTCAGCTCAATCTATTAAATTTAACATTTTGCCTTTCTGTTCACCAAGGGAAGTCTTGGGTGGCTACTTATTAACCCCCAGAGTTTGTTATTTTACATTTTTGAGACCATGAACGGAAACAAAAGTTACTTGATTTGTCATTTTACATGACCATTCTGAATTTCAGCTCAATCGGAGCCACTAAATTTTTTTCCTCTTTGGAGGCCTCTCACCCCACCCCCTTAAGTGATACCCTTTTTACCCTTTTGTTCGTCAGAAGAAACCTCAGTTTCTTGACCCTCCAGGTCCGAGATTGATCATTTTTGAGACCATATTTAGAAACAAAAGTTGCTTAATTTTTCATTTTATTTAACCATTCTGAATTTTGGCTTAATCAAAGCAACTTAAATTTCCCACCCTTCGATAGCCTCTCACCCTAAACCCTGAGGTGATAGGGCAAACATGTGTTCTATGATTTGCTAGATTTGAGACGATGTATAACATATCCATTATTCAGCTCAATTGGACGAAGTATATGGAACTTTCACACAACGGGAAAACCCCCTTGATTACCCCCCAGGCAGTTTTTTGGAAAAACTAAAACCATTCGCCCACCCTCCAGACCATACATGACAACATGCAGAAAATCCGCAGGTCTCTAGCTCTTGTTGTTTCGGAGCCTTTGCGACTCGGACGGATGGACGGACAGACAGACATATTGGACACATAAATGCATTTTTTTTCAAAATTGATGAAAATGCACTAAAAAATAAATATCGAAAAAATGACCCCCACAAGAAGTGTCCAAATGGTCTAACTCATCCAAAACAGCAGTTAAGAGGCTAAAAACTTGCAAGCTATCTCAAAATCAAATGTAGATCACAATTTGATACCCGCTACGACAGTCAGATGGCTTATTTCGCTATAGGACATCTGGACAGAATTTCAAGAGCTTCTGGACAGCCTGGAAAAATGCTCTAACTCAACCATTTTTAAAAGCTACGGACTTGGGAGGGGTATCAACAGAAGTGTCTTAACAGGGGCTACAACAATCACTTTATGCCGTGGCTCTAGCACTTAAAGGGGTAGAGCTAGAGCCGGTTGGACATTATTGGAATCGGCGTTTAGTGGAACTCGCGACACCAAAATACATATTTGTGCACCCAGGGAGCAAAATAGTTCGTTTCCTCGAATTGTTGCCGTCCGCCGGTCAAAAAAACTCTCGGGCAGATAAATTCTAGTTTGTTTCCAAGGTGGCACATAGGACTTTTCTCCACGAGACATACAAACGCCCTTAATACGAATTATACGATATATTTGATTGCGATTTTAACGTGGAAAATTGCCTTACATCCAAAAACTTTCTTCAGTGACCCCTATTTTAAAAAAATTAAAAATTTTTTGGCGGCGGCCATTTTGGAAAAATTGGTTGCCATTTAAAAAAAAAACAAATTTTGGAAAAATTGGCCATTTTGGAAAAAATTGGTTGCCATCTTAAAAAAATCAAATCAAACTAAATTAAATCAAATCAAAATACAAAATCGAAGATCAAGTATAAGAAGTGCATTTTCCCGGGTTCATATTTTGAGGGAATCATATTTAAATTCATAATACAAAATTTCTGAATTCTTGAACAATTTACAATAAGATTCCCTCAAAATATAAACCCAGGAAAATGCACTTCTTATACATGACCTTCGATTTTGTATTTTGAATTGATTTAATTTAGTTTGATTTGATTTTTTTTATTCCATCTTAGTTAATGAGAGCATACTATGGGAATGTTTTTTGCTCGATTAAATGCCCTCTAAGAGTTACCAAAGTTACAGCTCAAACGGACGATTTTGAAATTTCGCCCTTGTGTCTGCCTAGAGCGGTCATGAGATTTTACTCACAAGTCTCCAGTTCGATTATTCTACGTTTTTCATACCTTTGTAGTTAGCAAAAGTTTCTTAAAATATAATTTTACGTGCCTATTTTGAATTTCAGCTCAATCGGAGCAACTTAAGTTTTCCCCAATACAAACTTTGGGTGTCTCCCACTCAGCCCACTTAAGTGATAGGGGCATACATGTGTTCTATGATTTGCTAGATTTGATGTGAACTACAGCATATCCAAAATTCAGCTCAATCGGACGAAGTATAAGGAACTTTCATACAACGGGTTTACCTCCCTCTCTCCCTCCCCTAGGGGAAATGGGGGTCTAAGATGTCTAACCTTCCACCCTACAGACCATGTCCTACACGATACAGAAAACCGCAGGTCTCTATCTCTTCTGGTTCTTGAGTTATAAAGTTTCGGACGGACGGACGGACAGACGGACGGGCAGACGGACATAGCAGATGCAATAGTGCATTTTATCTCCATTTGAGGGAAAATGCACTAAAAACAAAAAAAAACGTTTTTAATTTTTTTGGCGGCTATTTTGTAAAAATTGTCACCGGAAAAATTTTGTTGAATTTTTTTCAAGGTGGGTCTTTGAAGAAAAGTTTTCGATAAAATGTCATCTTTTGACATTTCTAGGCGACACAAGATTTTTGCTCCGCTCTCAGGCATACCTGGGTACGATTACCTAGACTTAACAACCGATTGTTCCGTCCCCTCTTAACATAAAAATTTGCCATTTTGAGCATATGCCAAATACACTTGACCAATTCTAAAAACACTTTTAAAAAGGCTCCCGAATTTTTACTCCAGCCGCCATCTTGGATTCCTTAAAATAATTCTTCGCAAATTTTTCCCAAGCACTGGCTCCGTTCCCTTTCAAGTTGTAGTTTTGATTTTTTTACATAAATAGTCATTAGTACGAACCTTGATAAGAAAAACAAGTGGCAAGGATTGGGCTTGTAGTTTGCTCAGCAAAATTTTTTCTTTTTTCAAGAGAGAAAATGGTAAATTTCGTTTTTATTTTTTCTTGATTGCATCATAAGTCCGATTGAAAAGGTTGGTGTCATTTTGGAAGCGTTTAATCAAGTACTATTTTTTAAAAATTGTTTGAGCTTTCTATCTATTTAAGACAACTGAGCTGGGGCTTAAAGAATATTTTTGAAAAAAAAACTTTGCACGCGGATGGCTGTCATGGCTGAAACAAAACAGTTATTTTATTTTAAAAAGTCAATGTGGAATCCTAAGAATGTCCTTTAAAAACTTTCTAAAGGTCATAGCCTTCTAACATGAAGGATAACGCGACAAAATGCAGTTTTCCACTGAAAACCCCATTTTGTCCTTTTATTAAGGCTATAAAATCCAAGATGGCGGCGAGTCCACTTCCGGTTTGGTAAAAGACTTCCGGGGGCCTAGATACACCTCCATATAAAATCTTAGCAAAATCCCCCCAAGGATAAGGGAGTTCCAGAATGTCAGGAATTTATACAAAAAAGCAAGATGGCCGGCGGGAGTACCTACTCCTAAATTAAGTTTTAATCCAAAAAAAGTTGAGACCCCTAAGTCTTTCGAAGCCTGAGCTAGGCATTCCTGAAAATGCTTGATTCAGCCCCATATCACCCCTTTATGTGCATATTTGAGTGTGAACAAAGGGGTGCATTACGAAATTTTCTTTAACGTGGCTGGCTGGGGCTTGAAGGTTCTTAACTCAAAAATCGAAAAAATTTTGTATGGAGAAATATGAACTTATTTTTTACCCTCAGTTTGTTAGGAATTTTATGCAGTTAATGATAATGTGAGGGCAGCAAACCACAAGTTTTAGAAAATTTTGCATTTTCAAGGCGATCTCAAGGGCAGCCATGATGGAATTAAAAACAAATAAAAACGCAGAAAATTTTCGTTTTCAAAACTGAACAAATATGCCAAGTTTCATCGAAATCAAAAATCTAAAGGTTCAAAAGTTATCACTCTTGTTTAAAATTGCCTATCTTACAAATCAATGGATTGCAAAAATTATCAAATTGTCAACAATTACAAATCATATATTATGTTAAATTAGGAGCGTTTCGACATGCTGACAGATTCATCGGCTCTCATTTCTAAACCACTTGACGTAGAGCCCTAAAATCTTGTACACATCTTTTTTGACTCAAAATGAGAGGGGCTGTAAAAGGATTGATTTTTAGCGCCCCCTGGAGGGAAGTTATTAACCAAAAGGTCCCTTATCCCATACAAAATGGGCTTATAACTTTGAATTTCGGTATAAAAAAAACGACTTATGGTAGCTTAATGAAACCACACATGAGTAGTGAGTCTGACAAGGTCCTAAAGCTTCTTGAAGGAGACTTGAATAGGACTTCTAGAAAAAAAGTTATAAGGATGAGAAAAAAATTCTCCTTGCAAAAATGCAATTTTTTCGCTATCGGACAACGGAACTCAAAAACCACCGAGCCAAGTTCAGTGCGGATTCGTACACAGGTGTTTCTTAATGCAAAGACGTGCTTTAAGAAGCGATTTTGCGATATCTTTTGTGGGAGGTGAGTTATGAAGGTAAAACCGAAAATCACCTGTTTTCGGCCACATAAGTTCCAAAATTGCTCCAGAAAATCAAAATTTCCCTAAAACCTTTTTTCAACCTTACTTGTCAATAAATGAGTATGATTTGTGCCAAGTTTCAGCTTCCTAAGTCAACTTTTCATTATTTCACGCATTCTCAAAATCTTCATGTTATGTTGTAATTATATGTTAAATTTCTTACTCATGAATTTGGGTTGTTTAAGAGCAGTCGTTAGCAAAAGGGGGAGGTGGGGTGGGGGGGTTGGCAACCCTTACGGAGCAAGTAAGAAGCGCAGTGAAGCACCTGCCGAAGCGGTGAGCGTTTCAAGCGTGAGTACGGAACGGTTGTATACAAGCGAAAAAGACTCTCCTCAACAAGTCAAATAGTGTACCTTCACATGGTCAAAGCTGTTTTCACCAAACACCAACGGCGTATTTATTAATGTCATTAAGGCCCGTATTGTTCACGGTTGGGCAAATACGCCTTTCCCAACCGATAGTATACCCAACTGATAACTTTATCGCAACGATTATTTCTGTTGGGTAAAAATTGGTATTGTTCACTCTTGAGTGCCGAGTTATCACATCTCGGTAAGTTATCAGCTGGTTTGAAATATTTTCCAATATTCTTCCATTATAACAAAGTTATAACACAAAACATTCCATATTTTACCCAACACTTGGTGTCATTTCGAGCTTATTTTAGCTTATTTTCGCTCAAAAAGTGAATAAACCTGGAAAAGGTTATTCAAAACTGTGAATAGCAGCAAGATACTACAGAATAAGGTAAGATTTTCTTTCTTAAACCCGGAAATATACGAAAAAAGTGTTGAAATGTTTAAGAGGTGGGAAAATTGAATTCTGGAAGTCGCTGGACCTTTCACCTCAATCAAACACCAAGATGCGGTGGACGTTTCGTGACCGGGTTGCGTCACTTTATTCAACGGTGTGTCTACAAAATATATTTATAAATTTTTCTACTTTAGAAGTTAAATACGCCCAAAAAACTCACAAAATACTGGACCAAAAGTTGGTTTTTAAGTCCAAAAGTCAAGAATAAAATTGTAAACATTGAGGACCGTTACAACAGTCAATTTAAAACAATTCAAAAAGCCCGCGAAAACAAGTTGTCGTATTGATGCCCCAAACAGAAGTTGTCGTGTTGGGCATTTATCGTCTCGTTTTTCCTGATGAAAATGGCTTCTTTGACTTCTCTCACTTTCCTTTTCGGCTCGCTGCATAGGACCCTCATATTTGCCGGCTCGATCTTGCAGTCATCTGTTTTTAGGTGGGCGGAAAGAGCCGAATGTCCTGAAGCTCCTTTTGAGTGTTGCGAAAAGCGTGCCTCCATGTACTGTTTGGTCTGGCCTATGTACAGTTTTCCGCAATTACATGTTATGCTGTAACAAACCTCGGACCTCAGGTGTTGGGGAGTTTTGTCTTTAAGCCGGGAGAAGAACTGGTTTCCGGACTGCGCTGCTTTTCCCACTGCTTTGATTCCCGCTGGCTCAAGGATCTTTTTGATTTTATGGAACGAGTTCTGGAAGTACGGGATTGAAACAAACCTTTCTGTGGCTTGTGAAGGAGGAATAGGGTGCTGAGGCGGCGTGTGGAGTTTCGTGATGGTCTCGTTCATGATGGACTGGATGAGACGTTTCGGGTATGCGTTTCCTTGGAGTGTCCTTGTAATCAAGTCAAAATCTTCACGGTGAAACCTAGGGTCCGAGAGTTCCAAGACCTTCCTTGTCAATAAGCTCACCGTGTTCCTTTTGTAAGAAAGGGGAAGATTTGAATGAAAGTTCAGGTATCTCCCGCTCCAAGTAGCCTTTTGGAACCATCTGGTGGTCAGCAGTCCTTGGTCATCACGAATCACGGTGGTGTCCAAAAATGCCAAAGACATCTCGCTCTCTGTTTCGTGAGTGAAAGTGAGCCGAGGGTGTTGACTGTTGAAAACTTTTAGCACATGATCGATGTTACGCTCCGCCACGGCCATGAAAGTATCGTCCACGTACCGTCTGTAGCAAAAGATCCGGACTCGCATGTTCCTCAGGGTTTCGAGCGCGGTGTTTTCGACATGCTCCATGACTAGATCTGCGAGTTGGGGCGAGACAGGGGAGCCCATAGGAGTGCCGAAGATCTGATGATAAATTGTGCCTTCGTGAGAGAAAAAACAATTGTCAAAAATTACAGCTACTCCGTCCAGAAACTGCTGCTGCGGAAGGTCTGTGAACTTCGAGATCTCATTCCAGCGTTTTTTAACGATTTCTACTACAAGCTCCTTTGGAATGTTCGTGAAGAGGGATTTGACATCTAACGATAAAAGGCGACAATTAGCAGGCAGACGAGTGTTTTCGAGTGAATTTTTGAAAGCCAACGAGTTAATTACGTGTCGTTCAGTTTTTCCCAGGACGTTTTTTAGAACTTGTGACATGTAGACGGCAAGGTTGTACGTTGCTGTGAGGAGACAACTGATGATTGGACGAAGTGGAAAACCCTCTTTGTGTATCTTGTACAGACCATAAGCTCTTCCAATAACTGAGTTGTGGGTCCGGAGCCAAGTTGCACGGTTGGGACTGATGAAAGCCTGCTTTTCCAACTTGGTAACGAAGGAATTTACTTTTCGTTGGACTGAGTGGCACAACTCTGAGTAGGTGTCCTTGTTGGGGCAAGAAGGAACTGTCTCGTACGTGTCTTCATCACTAAGAAGTACATTCATTTTCGCCAAATAGTCCGGATCTACCGAAGGTACAGAAAGTTGAGGTCCGAAACAAAATCGTGAACGTTATGACAAACCAAGTAAAATCGCATTGCCCTTTGGAAACTCGTGATCTTTTACTCCAAAACGACCAAAAAATGACGAGTCGTTTCTTGAAAGAACACCCCGACGTTATCGTGGCTCGTGCAGACAAGGGAAATACAACCGTCCTGGCCTCCAAAACGGACTATTTGGCGAAAATGAATGTACTTCTTAGTGATGAAGACACGTACGAGACAGTTCCTTCTTGCCCCAACAAGGACACCTACTCAGAGTTGTGCCACTCAGTCCAACAAAAAGTAAATTCCTTCGTTACCAAGTTGAAAAAGCAGGCTTTCATCAGTCCCAACCGTGCAACTTGGCTCCGGACCCACAACTCAGTTATTGGAAGAGCAGTACTCTGCGTTGATACCACTGCTT